>JH993846.1:28552-46911 GCA_000316135.1 Trachipleistophora hominis | reverse complement strand
TTTTAATAAGTTCATTAATATGAAACTGAAAATTTTCGTCTGATATCACCAATATCAATTGATTAGATGCTAACATTGCACTTTAATTGCTATTTCCAAAGGTTTCATAACATTAACATCATTAAATTGTGGTAATGTATCTATAACACTATTATTACCACGTTGAATACTTGAATATCTATTTTAGATGTAGATAAAAACGTATTTTATGATAAAATTATTTTAAAATTTAAATTCTCTAACGTGATCACAACAATGCCATTCCGATGACCATGCTTAATTTATTACCATATGTTATTGCTCTACATGCATCAAAGAGAACACTCTGTCTTATAGCATGTTATACGCCTTTTTCTGTTATTCTAGCAATGATAGAAATGACCGTTTATCAATTTCATACCATACGCAAGCACATAACTTACTTTAGATCAGATATCTATATTTTAATAAAACGTTACCACGGTTTATACTTTTTGAATTGACCGCCGCCGTAAAACTTGAACGTCTCACCATAACCGTCCGTCTGATCGTGGTGATAGTTGAAACCAAACATATCATCTAAACTTCGTGAGGTTGCTGAAAACTCAAACTCCGTTTTTATATCTATCGGCGGCAGTACCTTACGTTTCTCAATAGCGTTCCAATCCAGTTTTCTGAAAAACGGATGATTTCTGATTAACTTAGCATCGGCTGGCATATAACCAAGCCGTTCTTTTCTATTACGTTTCAGCAATGATAGTATCAAATCTTTAGCCGAAAGATCAAATGAATCAGGAAATTCTATTGGCTTGTACAGAATGTTGTATCGGGTGTCTACAAAGTTTGTGCCAAGAAACGGATTGCAGCCCGTCAGCAATTCATACAAAATAACGCCTATTCCCCAGTAATCGCTATCAGACCTAACAGAATCGCCGCTGATGTAATCAATCGAAATGTACTGGATGTGGTTTTCAAAATCGTTTAGTTCCAGTCCCTGTTTGTTAAGAAAATCAAGCCGCAGTTTAATATGGCCTGTTTCGCTTAACATTATAGTATTAGGAAAGAGGGATCGATAAAGCAACTTCTTTCTGTGAAGATATTGTACCGCAATGATGATCTCCGCTATGTAAAAGGCCGCCTCATCGCTGGACAAGCGTTTTCTATCTCGCAGGTAGTAGAAAAAGTATCCTCCCAGTGCTAACTCCGTAACGTAATACACTTGTTTAAGATCCTGGAACGAACAAATGAAGTTGATCAAAAACGTATGCCTCACGCTGCGTCTTACATCAAACTCTTGCTTCAAAAGTTTTAATTTGTCGTAGCTAACCATTTTCTTCTTCTTCATGACTCTGACCATGAAATAAATGTAGAGCTGTGACAATTTGTGAGTATTTCTTGCGAACAACTTTTTAAAATAAAATTCTTTTATACATCCCTCATTGCGAATTAAGCTCCGACAGAATTTTGTCCGTTTTGACTGTTCCCTTTCTGGGTTATCATATAATCGGTATCGCACAATATGGTACGTACAGAGAAAATTCCTTTCCAGAATCTGAACATGCTCAAAGTCCTTCTTCGTGAACATTAAATGAGGGTGCGTATAATTTGATTTAATTTAGGGCCTGGTGAGGCTAAGCGATAACGTTAACATTTGTCGTACAAACACGTGTCTTGAACATGTGTTTACCGTGTTGATAGATTATTGTATCATTCTACTAATTTTTATGTCATCGTGTGGTTCTATTGGTGGACAGTAAGGAAGGATTTAAATAAATACACGGCGACACAATTCTTTTTGTATAAAAATTTTCTTTTCCTAATGGAGAAAAATGACAACAAAACTAAGAGGGCGCTGTTTCAAAACGGTATTATCAGGCATAGCATTCTTTTAAACTATTTCATGTATCGCAGTGTTACAGTGATCAATTTGACTGATAAAGAATTTGGTGTTTTATCAAAATTTGCTTGAATCTTTATTTATTTTTTAGCTGAAAAGGCAAAGAACCAACATTTTAGTTATAGAGCTGGTAGAATCTTCTTCATGCTTGCTATCTATGATTTGTTTCATCGTAAAAATGTTTGACACTCGAAATACGGAAGAAAGCACACGATGATTATTAGGAGTAGATTTAGAGCGGGCATTGCGGTATAAAAATAATGTTAAACAATACCAAAGCTAAACATATGAATGATGATCTGTTTCTGAGAACTTTCCATTTAGGTCTTGGTATTTACTTAACTATCAAAAACACTTTGTGCAGTGGAGAATTAAGGCAGGTTTAAAGGAAAAACCGTTTCTATAACAAACTTAAACACTATAATACAATTAAATGGCAAAAGAAACAGCGTATAAGAAATCTATTTACAATAAAAATCTGTTACAAATACACTTATTAAGCAATACGTGTAGATGCACGGGAAGGAGTGTAAATCTAAGTTTATTAACTATAATAAAGCATCATAATGCTTTGTTAGCATCATATTACAGCCATATAAACTATTTATAATATTTTATTGCGCTATGAATAAGCTGATTTATCATATTTGTACAGTTCAAAGATTCTATTTTTCTGTAAAATCGGTTATTTCCTAACATCAACGTGTTTCTGATAATTTGTGTGCTTTATGATTTTTTAAAGTACAGTGACGATGCTGATTAATGTTAGTAAATACGAATGTTTTAAATTGGACTTTACTTATTATTTCTGTTTCTTCTCATACCACAGCATCACACCATTCATAAGCAAATCTCAGGCGGGCTACTGTCCATCATAGCATCGTTGGCTAGATAAATACGAATATTAAAAGCTTTACTATTCATTCTTTACGTGAAATGTTCATCGTTCGGCCACGAGATAAGTATTTATATTGCAAAACAATGATCATTTGGCATTCAGCCGAGCGATTATCAACAAAACACGATCAAAAACGTTGTAATAGTTCCTAATGATAGTAAAACCTGCTTAATAGAAATTGTGAACGGGATGAAAGAGTAATATGAACCATTAAACGAAATGAAAAACAAAAATATCAAATTATTACGCTGGTTAGTGATTTATTAAAAATATTTAAAGCCTTTCGGCAATATGAAAATAACGGAGAGGGGAAGTGCACAATTTGATGAGAAATTGCTGTCATTGGCGGTAACAAAGGACTCTGTATTAACCGGTGGGACTAAAAAAATACTTCACAAGCTTAGCACGGATCTGCATACGCAAAAAATTCTGTGCCAACACGAAAAATCAATAAGATGCATCGCAGCAAAGGATGGTGTGATAGTCTGCGGTAGTTATGACGGGAATGCCACGGTCTTATACGAGGATAAAATATTGGACTTAATAGAAGGACCAGAAACAGAAATAAAAGGTGTTGATCTGTTGAACGGGAACAGAAGAGACAACTACATAGCGCTTAGCACACGAGGTAAAACGGTTTGGGTGTGTAAACTGAACGATAAAATTGAGATCGATTCTATACTTGAGGATCACACACAGGACGTAAAAGGTGTCAAATTTTTTAACAATTTGCTGTACACGTACGGATACGATAACACAGTGAAAGTATATCAGCGTTTTACGATGTATGATGATTCATGGGTCTTATTACAGTCACTGGAGGCACAAAAGGAAACTGTTTGGGACGTTGAGATGCTAACAAAGCTTTTTGTGGCAAGTAATGATGGCTGTATTTACGTGTACAGGAAGGAAAAGGACTGGGTCTTTGATTACTGCTGTAATATTTCAGTCTATCCTATTCTATCACTCTGCAGAATACGGGATTTCTTGGCGTTAGCGGTTGACAGCAAGTCCCTTGTAATCGTTGATGAATCGTTGCAGGTCAAGTGTTCATTAGAGGATGCGCATCAAAAAGACATAAATTGCGTAAAATATTCCGATGATAATAACATGCTTGTCACGTGTTCAGACGATGGCTGCTTAAAAGTTTATCATGTTGATTTTTCTGAATAGGCCACGTGGAAAGCTTTGCTCGTATTTAATACGCGCTGATTGCATGTTCAATAGAACGCATTTAGTAAAAATGTTTCTGTTTTCCTAATTTCGTATTTAATATGGCAAGTAACTGCCTTTAAAGCGTTGTATTGACAGTTTCTTGACTATAACAGGCTATGTTTCCGTTATCATGTGTTATTTTCATCTATTTTGATGATTTACATTAACATACCAATTAAATGTTATGTTTTAATTTATCACCGTGTAATTTACATCTATTGGCAATTTCTCTCTCAATAACAGGTTGAATGTTTCTTTGGTAACATCACATCACCAGAGCATTCATCTTTTGCACTGTCACTTAGAAACCAATCAATCGCAATTTGAAACAAGAGTTGTAAATGCTGACCAATATTCCGCCGCACACAACGAGAAACCATAAAATGCTATTTATTGCACTGCTCTAACAGCATGCAAACAAAACACGTATCAAATTAGAGATACAGTCTAACTTTGTGTCATAAACGTAACCATAAAAGTGCCAAATAAATTTTTTATTCGTTTTAAAAGCAAAAAAAATTTGCCCTTGTAATGACCGAGGCAATAAAGCACCTGTTCCAAAACACACTCAATCCCGATCCGCAGAGACGTAGAGAATCGGAGAATGAACTGCAAAAACTTGTATCTAACAAAGAATTCGTGTACTCTCTTCCGGGTACTTACATGAAGGACAGCGATCCTTTGATACGGCAGGTCAGCGCAACGTTTTTCAAGAATGCCGTTATTGAGGATTTAGACTTAGATGTCGTAAACCTGGCGGTCAAGGATCCTGTGAATGTTGGGATATACGGCGAGATTATTTCTCAGCACGTAGCTAAGAATAAGGAGTATGTCGTTGATTTTCAGAATATAATAAGAGGAGATACTGGAAAAGAATCTTTTGACACTGCGCTCCTGATCCTGAATGCGTACGCAGAGAGAGACAGAACGAAGTTCTCTAACGCGGCGACCTCCTCGCTTCTGCAGAGCGTTGATCCGCTCGTTTTCTTCAACAAGCTGAAGAACTGCCAGGATTTTAGGAAAACGCTCTCAAAGATTTTCGACAATTACTACGTGCCCCCGCAACTGCTCGATGTTAATTTCCTCAGAGCTGCCATTTCTCACGCGTTGGCGTACACAGACAAGCACTCGGCGGGGTTCCTCTTGCGAATCTCTACTCGGTCGTTTAAAGGACTCTTGAACTGCGACGAGATTCGCCAAGACGAGCGTATCCTGAACTATTTCTACTGCCTGCAAGGACATGACCAGTACAAGGCGGAGTATTTCATTTTGTACTGCCAGGATGAAAATGCGGATCGTATTCTGCGCCAGGACATGCTTAACTCGCTCATCGAAACGCTTATAATACCGAACTTGGCGTACAAGGACGCGGACGTGCACGATGACCTCAAGTTGAAGTACAACTACACGGATGACACGCACAATTCCTGCTCGTTGCTGTTTACGGATATTCTGAAGGTCAGCAATAAACAGGATGCTATCCTGCAGTACATGAAGAATTTGCTACGATCGGAGAACCCTAAGGAGAGGTACGTGGGGCTCTCACTGTTTGTACAATCTGAGCCTTTGCTACGTGGCAGCAATTTGTACCCGGAGTTTGTCGAATCTGTTAAGGCGTGTTTGGAGGATCCCCACAATTTCATAAAATCACAGGCGTTTTACGCGCTGCAGCTGATGGACATTGAGAACATAGGGGAAGACAGGCGGAGAGTGTTCAATATGGTTCTGGATGCGCTTAAAAGTGGCGATGAGAGTATAAGAACGAATTCTGCGCTTTGTTTGCCCATATTTTTCGATGCTGCAGATCTGAGAAACGATGTTGAACGCAATTTGCCGATTATTTTGAACACCCTGGTCTACAATCCGCTGAACCTCGAGCAGATCAGTGAAACACTCGAAACGGTCATCGATACGTTTGATATCTCCTGCTACGCCGTTGATCTGTGCAAAAAGATGATTGATAGTGTTAAAATCGATAACATAGAGACGACGCCCTACCTGAGAATTATAAGCGATCTTATTTTGAGCCTGGAGGAAAAACGAGACGTAGTTTTCAAAATATATGAGCTTGCGCTTCCCACGCTGTTTTACGTCCTTAAGAACAAGAAGTACGATTTCTACACGGAGACCCTGGATATAATCAGCAACGTGCTCTACGTCTTCAAGACAGGCGATCAAAATATTTTAGAGCTGGTCCGTATGGTTTTAGAATCTGATCAGAAGGAACTGATAAACTGCTCTGAGGAGATGACGTATCTCCTTGATAACTACATCAGTCACTGTAATGTATCTAATTTAGACAAGATCGTGAGCTTTGTTGATATTCTGTGCTACCAGGAGGATGAATACCTGTTCGACGAGGATTTCATCAACGGATGCAAAATTATTGAGAGCCTGATCCTGAACGGAAAGTATGTTGCTGAGGTGAATTACATGGAGCACTTCCTGAAAATAGTTTTTGATAACTACTCAAAGCTGGACAACAACAGCCTTGTCTACGGACTGGAGATTCTTCTGAATGCCCTGAACATCGATGCGTGTTCGGGCAGTACCAGGGTGTATTCGATATTAAAGCCTAATATGGACGTGTACATACAGGACATGTATAATGTTAGGAAGCGGTTCAGCCGCGTGCACGACAAGAAGATTGGACTGCTGTTCTGCGCGAACATCATGCGCTTTAAAGATACTTTTGACGTGTCACGGTTCCTTGCGCTCTTTACTCATCTTCTCTACACCTATGACCAGGCTGAGGTGCTACGCCAAAAAATTGAAAATAACGAAGAGATAGACAACGATGCTGAGACAGAGTATGATGAAAGCGATGAATATCTGGAGGAGGATGTGTATTTCATAACACCTCTTGATAATATTAATGTTAAAAGCTTTCTGCGATCTGTTTTGCCATCTTTAGAAAATGGTACGTTTGGATATAGCGTTTTTAGTGCGATGGAGCAGAGAGAGAAGGAGAGAGTATTGGCAATTATCAACAATTAAATTTATTTTAACTAAGCAGTTGTACGTTTGGGCAGTAATGCGTAGTTTGATGTTCTGCAATAATTTATTTTTTTTGATTGGGTGGTTCTGTTATTAAGGCCAATTAATTATTTTGAGAGGTGTTGTACCATTCTCTTTAGTTACGACGTATTTAATTACATTGTAGGTAATATACGGCTGTTTTTTAATTTTTTTATTAAAAATTATTTTAATTATCTGCTTTGTATTCACTACCTAATCAAACACACTCTTTTGTAAGAGTCTGTTTAATTATTACAAGTCAACCGGTCGTTGATTCATGGAGGAAATCAGTGCGCTGCTTCACGCACACCCTCACAACAAGTGAAAGGTATGCTGCTACCGCAGCAGTAATCTTAACACGCAAGTCATAACTTACTTCTCAGGAGTACTCCAATGGGTCTGATCAATCCTAGAAGAATGTTTGTGTAGTGTGTGGAATGATGATTAAAGGGCTTTTAAAAACAACCACGTCATTAAAGAAACTTTTTGATATTTCAATTGAAAAGCTTAAACATAACTAAGAACGACATTTCAAAGCAACTTCATCGTTTATTTAGCAGGTTGTTTTATCTTCTGCACTGGTTTGTTCTTCGAACGATCGATTTTTTTGTGCTTTGATCTCCTAAGCCATAGCACTATCCACAAGCCAACGAATAAAACAAATAAAGGCGCAACGAGTATTCCTACCGTTATCTTTGGATCAGTTAAATCTAACTTTGGTTCAAAAGTAGGTTGAACAGTGTCATAGGTAATAAGACTATTAAAAACGCCTTCTGCGACAGGATCATACTTATTAGCTGAAAATAAGGCTGATGTGGGCGTGAAAATGGTGTCTGATGTATTCCCAGTATTATGATCAGTCTCTTCAAGGACAATACCTCCGTTACAGGACATCTCTGGTCTATCATTGGTCGTGCCCTTGCAATTTAGTTTAAACCAAGTTGGTCTGATAGAAGCGAACGCTTGGGCATTACGCCTCAGAACGCAACTCGTGCCACTTCGTCCAAGAATGTCACCTTGACAATCCGCTACAAACGGTGCTATTTGACCAGAGCTAATATCTAAATTAGATGATTGCGTAGAACACGTTATGCCTCTCATATTTTGTTCCATTTCCCATCTGCAGGTTGTCTGTAATGTTGATTTTTTTGGCGTGCCGGATTTTATCCCAGGTTTAACCTTTCCTAAACCAATGCTACCAGTACAACCAAGAGCATCAGCTGTTTTAGTCTTACAAGTCATATCAAATCCTGTTATACTTTTCATATTATTCTTTTTTAAATTAATTCTGGAAGTGCAGTTGTTAACAAGACCATTGGGATAGCATTTTGTTTTAAATGTGATCATTGTGTTGGAATTTTGCTCAGGTTCAGACTGCGGCAAACATCGTAAATTGATAAGATTTGAGTGACATTTTATCTCGAACGATTTTTCCGCGCTTTTATCTGAAATTTCCATAGTAGTGTTCGTTGTATCAGAATATAAGTGTTCGCTGGTATTAGGTCTCTGTTCAGGAGTTATTTGAGTAGAATTATTGTCATCAGCAAGAAGAGTGCCTTTTTGTGTCATGCTACGCGAATACCACCTATTACACCTTTTAAATACTTTTTACGACGTATTTAATTAATCATAGATGTAATTACAAATTAGAACATTAGGAAAATTAATAGTTTTTAAAGTTAATAGTTAATATTATAGTTGCTTAAATTTAATAAAAGCGATAAAAGATTGATTAGATAGTTAATTAACTATTTAAGAGGATAATAATATCCTTACAAGAACTACTAATAAGGATAATGCTACTACAGAGCCTGCGATCACGAGACAGTAGTGATAACACTTAATATACTCGGTTATATCGGAAGCCATGGGTTACTAACAGGATGAATAATGGTGTAAGAGCCAATGAGCCAGTCACTAGAGAAAGTTTTAAAAGAAAAATTATTGATAGAAACCCAATGAAGGTGCTGGCCAGCCAAGACGAGGCCACAGAAATATCCTTTATAACACGAAAAATTCTTATTGAAAATTCCTATTTGTGTTTAATTGGCCAATTTATCTAATTTTAGCTAATAATTTAATTTTAGTCTTGATAGTCATTTTAGAGATGAGTATTATGGTTGTTGATTCTATGCTTGATAATTTTGTACAAGCGTAATATATCGAGTCTTGATACGGTGAAGTACCATTTTTGGTTATAAGTACAATAAAAAAGGCACAAAATACCAGTTTTCTAATTAAATTGGAAAACTCTCGTTAATTTTAGTAACGAATTTAAAATGAATTTATAACTGGTGTATGGAGCTAAAGCTTTGATTAGATAAGAAGCATTCACCCTAATATTTTTGCTGTATGTAATAATTATGAAATATATAGTCATATTGTAGTATCTTGCGTCATTTTATTTTTTTATCGCGTTGTATTATCCAAAATAATATCGCGTATCTTCTGAATATCTTTTTTAAGGAAATCACAAGATCTTTGCAATCATCATCATTAAAATAAAAAGATAACTCGGAAGCTGATTAGTTAGTTTCGAGAAAAAAATCAAAAAGGTTAGTCATCATTATAATAGAAAGACAATTTGCGGGATGATTGGTCAGTTTGAGAAAAAATTTAAAAAATATTATTTCGTCTTTTCGTCTGCATTTATAATTTATATGTTGTTATGAAGTTCTCATCTTCCCAAACTCATTCAGCATTCATTTACTGAAAATATAATTCAAATTAGTCATTGACGCCAACAGAAAATTGATTTTATAATACCTATCAAAAAATTTTGATCAACAAGAAACGAATATAAATGATTAAATTCAGGATAGTTAGACAAATTATGAGCCAAAACAACGCTAATTTAAACCTTCCGTTTTATAAACGGAATAGCGCAGCTAGTCTAAAATAAAAAGTTGGTATAGAAGCGCCATTTGTACTATAAAATAAATATAAGCTATACATGTATTTAGAGATATAATTAAAAAGCCCTAAACAACTTCAAATATAATTGACATACGTGCTACACGCTAATTATTAAACGAACTTTTACCAATTAGATTATCAAAGAACTAATGAACGTTATTTTTATTGGAAAAGTTGCTACAATCTCGTACATTCGCTTATAGATCACTGTATTGATCGGTATTATCACATTTTCTTCTAATTTTTACAGATTTTTTTTGATTGAAAGAGACTTATTTAAGAAATGCTATCAACTCATCGTCCACCTTTTACACGCACATTTCCGATTTCCACGACCTCATGTCAATAATAAAAAAACCATGAGTTTCTCTTCTGTGCGTTAGCACCCACCATAGCTTTAATAGCCTTTGATTCAGGGAGGTATAACAACATTTTACGTCAGCATAACAGCTGATTGAAATCTATGAGCCATTGTTTTAGCTTCTAACCACTAGAACTTAGTTAAATATTCAAAATTTTATAAAGTTATAGAATTATATTATTTGTCATTAAAAACAGAAAACGCTTGATATACCATTAAAATAGGTGATTATACACACCATCACTATTTATACTTTTAAATTTATATATTTTAACTATAAACCTCAAAATAATAAAATGCTAATGTTGTATTAACGCAACACAGTGTGTACGCAGACTAATCCCCGTACTTATTAATTGTATGGGTAGTTCCATTTGAAAACCCAAGGAGAGGCATTCTTTATGATAATTGCATCGGCTGATCTCATCATAAACGATTAAACACGCTCCTTCAAAAGTTATTAGTTGTAACCTGAACATGTATCATCGAATGATAACGGCTCCGATGGATGAGGTGCATTTAATTTGAATAGAAAAGAGTTCTCAGTAAAAACTAGTTTAATTATTATCACACACATAATATACTATCAGGATACATATTTAAGAGGTTAATGACAAAATGGCGTGTAGTCCCATTTTACTTCGCCTCTCCAGACAGTATGAAATTCAGTTAAATAAAATATTCGTAATAAGCTAAAAATTTCAGACAATTAATTTTACGATCATGTTATAATTTAATGATCCATCTTTACAAGTGTAAATTCTGTTCAAACATTTTCATTAGCAACGCTTTTTTAGCATTGAAATTCACTTTTTCTTTCGGGCCATCGAGTTTTTCTCTTCTTTGGAGTTTGTTCATACAATAGGCTTTCATATCATTGATCAATTCCTTCTTTTCGTTGCTATTAAGTTTTATATCATTTAATTCGCTAGTTTCGTTTTGAATTAACTGATTGAATCTCTCAAAATCTCGTTCGTCTAGCGCCTTATCAATGACTTTCAAATGATAATCCTTGATTCTATTATAATTACTCGTAATTTCCCTTGATTTTTTGTTTTGTGCCCTAAACTTATAATCAACAAATTCTCCACATATTCTGTCCAAAACTACCAAGTAATCCTCATCAAGACAAAAGTATTCCAAGAGCAGATCATCAACATTCTTATAGAACAGCATTCTTATGTCCTTGATCGAATAGTTTTCCATGATTTTCTTGCACTTGCTGATGTACGATTCAATATCTGAGAATGTTGTAATGTTGGCTTTTTCTTCCTGGAAGAAAGTAAATATAATTTTGAATAACTCGTCCTCTACGTCCTTATATCGATAGTTAAGTGCAACCAGGGCCTCTTTCAGAACCAAGAGATCGTTTTTGTGTTCATAAATATCTGATTTTTTGTTTTTTATATTTTGCAACAAGCGATGGACCAAATTGCCATAATTTTCTTTTAGATCAAACGATATGTCAATATCTAGCAGATAAAAATCTACCAAAAGAAAACCTATTACGTTGTATATATCGTTTTCAATGGCATCATGATCCTTCATGAGAGTAAATGTAGAGTTCTTCCTCAAATAATTCATTTTGTCTATAATTTCGCGCCTATCCTTCAGCGTTCCGAAAATGTACAAAAAATCGTACACTTCCTGGATCGGAACGTTCTTCATCAAATTATACCGAAAATCAAAAATCATTGAATGCTCGTTATTCATCATCCTCACAAACTCAGATCCAAGAAAATTGAACAATTCACCAACCTTACGCATCCATTCCTTTACGTTGTTCTTAATCCTCTTAAATATTTTATCTCTGTTATCAATCAATCTCAAATTGAATTTGCTATAAAAGCCAAACTTTTTAAAATCGAGCAAACATCGCTCAAGCATTCCCAGCTCAGCAACCAATTCACAAATATCGGTTATATCCTGCAGCGTTTCAATTGACGTATTAAATCTGTCAATCTTTTGGAGCGTAGTTAACGCGACATCAATGTTTTTTTCTGTCTCGTCAATACTTCTCAGCTCTTCGAGGTTCATCTGAATCTTCTGGGCAGTGTCCTGTAAATAGCTGTTGCTCTGATTGTTCAATTCTATCAGGTTGTCTAGCGATTCATTCACTCCGTTTAACGTTATGCAAAAGTCTATGATCTGTGAATATGAGGTTGTAATTGTGCTTAGCAGTTCTTGGTCGTTCTTTTCTATCTCTTTCTGCATGTTGCTCAGCAATTGCTGGTTATCGCTTGATTTACTCGCCCTTTCTATTTTTTTGAGGCTGTTCGCTGTCAGTAACATTGAGTTAGGGCTGAATTTAAAAAGACTTATAGGAATGTCTGGTAATAACAGATGATTAACAAGTAAGTAAGCGATTACATGGGCCCATTAATCAAAGGCCGGTGGCCATGGTCGGTCCCTGCGGACCAGAGAGTGTGTTTTATTAGGTCGTGAATATGAAGGAGATAATTAAACAGACTTTTAGTTAAAAAAGGGATTGTTTGGCAATTACAGTTAATAATGCTGAGCATAGATACGCCAAGAGATCACGGCCGAAAAGATAAAGGTTGGAAAACTTATTTACTCTCAAGGTAAATAATTATAAACAAATAAAAACGGCATTGTAATATTTTTTCGTAGTTGTTTTTCCTTACTTATCAGGTATTTCTTGGTTAGTTACTTAAAGAACTTCTCTCCTCGTTACTGTCAGGATCGTATCTTATCATAAACTACACAACAAATCACTCGTCAAAAACAAATAAAATGATATTCTCACCCCCCCCTATCATCACAAGGTCATATTTTTTTAGATTGAAAGAGCTTTATTTGAAAAGTCCGGTGACTAACCTTCCACCTCATTATCATCATCATTAAAATCGTATCCTTCCAGCCTCTTCATTATCATCGGCAAAAAGCAAAACAAGATCGTAACAACTTTCATTAGTCACGAACCGTGTGACAATATGATTAAATTTTGAATCCTCCACAAATTTTTATCAAAACAGGGGATTGTGGCGAAGCCCTGCACTCATGTTAGAAAGAGATTTAGCAAAATTTATACGTTATTTCTAGATAAGCGTATATAAATGGTGTTGTGTACAACAAATGGTAACGTTATTTCCAGATAAGCGTATATAAATGGTGTTGTGTACAACAAATGGTAACGTCTTTTCACATAAAACGTGTTTAATTAGTTAAGCTTACTCATCCTTTTTATAAAAATGTACATATTTTACCTAAAATATACCAAACGGTAATGTTCAATCTCAAAACGTGTTACATCCCTGAACAAAATATGTTATTAACCTCTTGCATATAGAGAAGTAGTCAGAAGTGATTTAAACCTAAATACATATTTTAATGATTGTTAATAAGAAAGACATACAGTATTGCGTATTTAAATACATTTTTTTGTTCGTTCTGTAACGTTGACCAATAATCAAATGAAGAGTTAAAACGATGTTTCAATATTAGAGGCTAAAACTTTTAGCCCCAGAAAATGGCGACAGAAAACGACGATTTCAAGAAATTGCTTGAAGGTGCACTCAAAGTAAAGAATAGACGAACAGAGGAGGATGAAAAAGACTTTCTTGACGAGGATGCCAGTGAAAGTGTATCAAATAGCAGGAGAGTGCAGAAGAAGAAACGAGCTTGTGAGAACTGTGTTTGTGGCAGGGCGGAGGGTAAGAAGAAGCTTAGCCGAGAAGAATTGAAGAAAATGAGCAGAGAGGAAGTTAAAAAACTGGCAAATGCTGGATGTGGCGGGTGTAAGATGGGCGATGCGTTCCGATGCGGAGACTGCCCTTTCTACGGGCTTCCTTCCTTTGAGGAAGGCGATGAAGTGTTTTTTGATTAGCCATAAATTGGGAAAGACCCGTATTTTTGCCGTTTGTATGCGTGAGACGTGTTTCGTTTGATTACTTGAGATTAAAAGCGATCCTTACGGTCCTTGAAATAAGCGGTTTTTAAACGTATTGTGCCTTGCAGCAGGAATATTAAACGCGTCTTATTCTTCTAAAGATGTTAGAAATGATATGAGACAGAATGAATTCTCAGTTTTAAAACAAATCTCTTTCCGTTTTAAAAGGACACTAGCGCGTGTTTCTTCGTTGAGGGCCCGTTTTTCTATTCCTCCGTCCATTTACATTTTTTCCTTGGTAGAACATTAAAATACGATTAACCGTGCCGATATAAGACATTGATTGCTAATTACAACGTTGCATGTGTGTATCAGCCACAGAGAAGCATCGCAATATTTTAACATTAATTTTAACATTAAAACTCTTAGTATTTGATAATTGATCTTTCTGCCAGTGCTATAAATACATGTTTACACTAATCTAAGTATCATCGATAGAGTTAACGTTAAAGATTTGAAGAGAAAGTTTTATTTAACGTAACATGAAGGGCTTAGATCTTAATAATGCACGTGATCGTGCCTAACCGTTCAGTGTTAACGTGCACGTTCTTTCTATCACGTGCTTGTAGTCCCTAAAATGCACGTGATCGTGCCTAACAGTTCAATGTTAACGTGCATGTTCTTTCTATCACGTGCTTGTAGTCCCTAAAATGCACGTGGTCGTGCCTAACAGTTCAGTGTTAACGTGCACGTTCTTTCTATCACGTGCTTGTAGTCCCTAAAATGCACTTTTCTAATTTTTGTTAAAAAGTCTTTTATTATTACCACACATACCAAACAAACTCTGCCAGCGCTGCTCCCCCATGGCTGTACCGCATGCTCTGGTGCGTTTACTCTCGCCGACCATTTTGCATGTAAAACGCACAAATTAACGCAGCCCCTGCGATGTACTTTGCTATGAGAACAATTAAAAAATCGTCCTCAGCAGTGTGCGCTGCAAACGTTTTCTACCAGCAGAGAGAATGCCTGGCAGTAAGCACCGGCAAATATTTAAATTTCTACGATATAATGGACGGCAAGTTCCATAAAATAGGCGAATTGCAGCTGGGGTCCTTCGTTGTGGCCGTAATTCCGATCGAAAACAAAAAATTTGTTCTAATTTCGCTTGACAACCAGTACGTGGTCGTTAACGACCAGAAGGTCGTGAAAAGAGGGCGAGTATCGAAGGAGAGGTTCTGGCGGGTGGAGAACAAAATACAAAAGTGCGTGTACGCCAACGGCAAGATAGTGATACTGTTCAACAACAACAAGCTGAGTATAATGCACGTTGCCAGTAATAGCGTGAAAATAGACGACAATCTCAAGGACCTGCTGGCGTACAACGTGTACGACATCCTCGTGCACAAGAATGAGATTATCGCCCTGCTGGGCGATATTGAGGGCAAGACGTACATCCACCACTACGTTTTCAAGGAGAACAAGAGAGGCATCGTGTTCAAGGACAGGAGAATAATGTCCAACGCGTATAGAATACTCATGGCCAACGATAGGTTGTACGTGTTCAGGGATGGGGTGGTCACGGTTATTGATGGAGACAGCCACGTAGACATGCAGTTTGCCAACCCGTCCATGATAAACGGCATTGAATACAAGAACGGGCTGCTGTTGACCATGGAGGACAGGGAATTGGTGTATATCAGCGATAAGGTAAATATTCTGCACCGGTTCAGCGATACGATCGACAACATCGTTCCAACGAGCGGTTTGCTGTTCGGACTGTCTTTTTACGGCCACAGCATTCTCTTCACGATTGATAACGCCGTGACAATCACAGACGCGCTGGAAAACGTTTCACAGCCTACGAACCTGCACTTCAGGAAGAATCTGCACTTTCTATCAGGAATGAACTTTAACAACTCGATGTGCGAGATGAGCTACAAAATTCCGGTGAAATACGAGGAGTACATCAATTTCCCTAAGATTGTGAAACGGACCTGGAAATACAACGAGTACCTGATCGTGTCATTTCTGAACGAGGGATTGATAATGAAGAATAAAACGGCGTGGGAGAAGGTGGGAGAGGTGCAAAATCTGAGGGTGTTGGCCGATTGCTGCGTATTCAACACAAAGACGCATATTTACAGGCTGACGACTTTTCTTACGGCCAAGGAGTCGAAGAGCATCGTTCTGTCAGATATTGATGATGAACGCGTGGTGGTGTACACCGATACAAAGGAAATTGATGTTTATGACGTGAACACGCTGGTCATACGCTGCTCTACCGCGTTTGATGCCGAGATCAGCCTCATCAAATGGGTGTCTGAGATGGTTCTGATATCTACGTTTGATAATCAAATGTACGTCTTGGATAAAGAGCTGGCAAAGATCAAGACCTTTGATTTTGAGTGTTTGAGAGCTGCAGAGCGGGTGAGCAGTGCGTATATGATCGTGTGCACGCTCACATCGAAGATTTACGTGATGGATTTGGCCACGCAACAGGCGAGGTTGCTCTTCAAAATGGAACATGTTACGCAGCTGGAGAGGTACGGGGATGGCGTGTTTGCCATCGGTAAAAACGTAATTTATGTTAGCAAACAGCTTGTCTGCTACGATACAGAGCTGAGTGAGCTGTCCTCGATGCACTGCGGGAACATTCTGCTGTTTACCAGAGAAAATTCCATTTTCAGTGTTAATCTGGGCGCTGAGCCGGTGTTCAAAATTAGAAGACGGGCGATTAATGGCGAGGGCCTTTTCCTGTCAAAGAGCAGGAACGACTATTACCTGGGCTACCGCCAGGAATGTTCATCAATCCTTGTGCACGTGAGAAAGGGAAAGGAGCACGTCATGAAAATACCCAACGAGGTGATACGATCAGCGAAGAGGATAAACAAGTATCTTGTCGTAGCAACGAACTACAAGGACGCACACGACAACAACTACTCAAGGCTGGTGCTGCTCAAAAAGATGACAAAGATCTACGAGGTGTGCAAGCCTGGCGCGCTGTTCTCAATCGATGTCTCTAAAGATTACGTGGCGACATCGCACGGCGTCTTTCTGACGGTCTACAGTGTGCTGAATCAGGTTCTGGTCGAGCTTGCACAGATACCCTGTCCAATATTTCCGTGGAAGATCAGGTTTAACGCGTACAACCTGATGATCTGCGATGTATTCCGTTCGTTCTCAGTTTACCAGTTTGATCCAGAGACGAACACAATAATTGAGACGAGCCGGTGCTTTGAAAAGTTCGTTGCCGATGAGGGAGTGCCAATTGAGAATGAGTATTTGGTATCGGACGCGATCGGCAACCTCTTCAACTGTGTGAGTGATGATATGGACAACGAGATAATTAAGCGGGGCAGTTTTAACTACCAGGAAGGAGTGATTTGCATCGAAAGAGGCTCCCTGAATGTAAAGAAGGACCGCGACACGTATTACTTCTCCACCAGCTCAGGATCTATCGGTGTTATCAAGAAATACGAGGATAATCGCATACTTGACCAGATCAAGAATGTTATCGAGGTGATTGGTGCAAATTTAGTGTTTAATTACAACGATGCCACGGCGTATGAGACGGAGGATGGCACGAAGGGATCAACCTGCTTTATAGATTGCGATGTTCTTGGTGGTTACAAGGAGTATAAGGATGTTATTTTGAGGTTTTGTTCTAATTATGAAGAGGTTGAGCCGTGGATTGAAGAGCTGATCAATATTCATTAACTAAAGTACGTTGTTCTGTATTTAGCGTTAGTTGTTCTGCTGATGGCATCGCAGATGAATGTGAGTGTTTGTTTAGCGTTGTTACTTGAAGAGGATGTTTTATTTAACATTGACGGGGAGAGTAACGATTTGTTATGAAGAAACACGTTTAATTAATTTTTAACATAAAAGATATTTAACACTTAATGATGCGCACTTTCTGTGCGTTAGCACCTACGATGGCCTGTTCATTCTTTGATCCGTGGTATTACGCACTTTCTGTGCGTTAGCACCTACGATGGCCTGTTCATTCTTTGATCCATGGTATTGCGCACTTCCTGTGCGTTAGCACCTACGATGGCCTGTTCATTCTTTGATCCATGATCCTTCTAAAACGTATCAACAGCTGTCATCACAGTTATTTTATAAAAAATGATTTATTTAACGTAATAAGGCCGTCTTTTAAAAGTTGTGCCCTTTCTCGTTGAACTGCAATTTTAATAAAACTTTCTTAAATCACGTATTGTTA
>JH993846.1:8291-18668 GCA_000316135.1 Trachipleistophora hominis | reverse complement strand
AATACGAACGTTTATGGCGGTCAATTCAATAACCATCCTAAAAAATATAACGTAGACAATGATATTTCTATATATAAAAGCACAATTACAATAAATATTTTACACTATTTTTTTTACTATTATTTGATTATTTATTTAACGTGGTTATATTCGAGTTAAATAACATCTAACACCATTCTCTTCCAAGAAATCAAATGGTTGAACATTAAAACAAAAGTTTAAATAGAATTTTAATCAAGAAAAAAATGATGAATTCAGCTACATAAAACAATTTACGTTCTTCACAACTTCTTATTCATTTTAAGCGCTGTTTCCTTCTTATCTACAACTTTGCTTTCAACAAATATTCCACGTGTTTTATCGTTATATCGTTTCTTGTTTTCAAACTGCAAAAATTTTTCTAATAGTGTTGATATCTTTAAAAACATGAGATTCGCTTGTTTATTTTTACGATCATAGTAGTTATAAGTACTTAATGATTTTAAATACGCTGTTAACAGATCTATTTTGAGCTGTGCAACTTCATTGTTATCATAATCGTTCTCCAAATCGTGTTCTATTTTTTTGCTTCTTTTTGCGGAACTCATTTTTGCGGGGGCAACCGTGGCGTTATTTACACGCATCTTGACCAGCCATAGTTTGTTTGGTGTGTGAAGAGGTGTGTTTTTAACGAAAAAATAATGAAGAAGCGTAAGGTGTTAATTAAACAGACTTTCAAGCAAAAAAATCTACAATAACAATGCTTATTAAATCGTTTACAAATTGTTAGTTTTCATGTGAAGATGAGTTGCAAATTAAGTGCTAGAATGTTTTATTTGTTAAAGTTATTATCATTATAGTGTAAGAGTGTGATGATATTCAACCGAAATAATAGATAAATTTGTTTTTTTACATTTGCTATACTTATATAGTCAAAAAAATACAATTTTTGTGAATGTATCATAAAATACGAAAATACGAGGAAATATCACGAAGAGGTAATGTGTAAATTGGATACAAGCTACCAATCTAACAGTTCTAATTTTTAAATGAATCGACTTATAGGGTAAACATTTGAATTTAAAAAATTTACAGGATAAGACAAAACAACACAAAGCAATATACCATCTAATACTCCATGTTAAATATAAACATGGGTATATTCCTTGTAATTCACATCCTATTTTTAATAATTTATTGCGTATAACGTATACAAAATAACTATTAAATCAGAAATTTGTGTATTTAACATTATACCATATGTTTATTGGTCTATATCTTAGTATTCTTTTATTTTTTAAAATTTATATATTCTCATATTCTATTCCTTGTGATTTGCACTTTTCGTTTATGTTTATACAGAGAATAGTATCCTTCAAGCATCATTACTTCCTTCTTAAACATAAAACACGCATATTATTTCCATATGTCAAAGTTTTATCTAAAATTACGTACGAATCAGGTCTTGTGTTGTATACCCCATATTAAAAACACTTTCCTATTCATTTAATTTGTTCAAGTGAAAATTAATTAATACCTCATAAGTATTTAACGAATGCTCTCCAAATGATTTAGTGTGGTAAAAATAGTAAAAGAGAGATTTTCTCTCAATATGAGGATTGTAATATACCGTCCATGTAATTTCACAGCTTTTTGCAGTTCAATCTATTTATACTTTAAACGTATTTTTATGATAAAACTACAAATTCTATAAATAGTTATTGTTATCAAATTAAAGACAATTTATTGTACCACAATATTGATCTAAAACATCATTAATAGGTCTATTCTCCATTTATATCATGCTATTGTATTATTGTTCATTATGTTTTATTTACCAGACACTGTTAGCTCAAAGAAAATTAATTATAGAACACGACAAGGATACTCTATAAGGATGAAACCCGTTCATGTTTTTGTTTGCTCCTTATAACCTATGAAATACTGTCAAAATTGGCATGTTACAGCAACCAATGGATATTTAACTGATAAATGTTTCAAGAATGGTTTTTTCACGTGCGAAATTCCCGTCTGGTTAACTTTCTTCTTACTGCCATGAGACAACGTAGCGTTACTAATATAACAAAATAAAGAAAATTTTACATTTAATTCAAAAGTTTTAGAATTGATTCTGCAGTCAGCAGTTGTAAATAAAATTATTTATTTTCATTGTTGAAAATACGACGCACTCAACACCAACGTTTTGTGTTGCTGCCCAAGAATTTTAATTATTTTATTTGTTTACTCCCTTAAAGTAATGTCCGGCGCATCCGATAAGAAAATAATTGCTACCAACAGACAAATCTTCAAGAATGTGATCGTTGGTGAATTAGTGTCAATCGTTCCTGTTCTTACACTTTTAGCATTCGGACGATACTCCACGTTAAGCTCCGTGTACTTTAGTTTTGAATTATTGATTATATTTCTTCTCTACAGATTCTCAAAAACGAAAATTGTTGATTCTCGGACAGTGCCATGTGCAAATTTATCGGGTAAAGGTGTCGTTGGCTTGTTATTCGATTTGTTGTATCTGTGCTGGCTGGGAAAGACCGTAGTTGTTTTTTTCCGATGGTCTGTTTTATTCACATTGGCTATGTTTGGCATGTGCTTGTACTACGAGATTGCGGGCGGACATAAAAAGACATAAAACGCGAGTTGATCTACAAGCGATTGAATGATGTAATTGATTAAATGTTATCGCTTATAATGTAATATTAAATTTAAATGCTAGGCTCGTATTTTGATAGGTGATATGCAGGTTGGTATACCCGGCAGAATTTAAACCTTAAATACGAATAAATTTTCTGATGGGATGATTCGTCATGGCGTGTCCTACAGCACCTGAAAATATTTATAAAAATTTTTATTATAATTTGTACGGTGGCAGGTCACCAAATATTACACGATGTATTTTTCATTGTTCGTGTTTTTTGTCTTTTTTTAATACATTCTGATTATCAGGCAGTGGAAAACTTACCAAAATATTGTATAGACGATCAAAACTGATGTAATAACAATCGTTGTCTACACGCGTATACGTTGTGTTGTTCTTCAGTATAAAACAGCGTTTCATGCCATACTTCTCTAGAAGAGGTTTGTGTTCAAATTTGGTGTACCATGTAATATTTTCGTTTCTTATGGCCTCGAAGTCATGCAGGTAGGAGTACTGGTCGGTAGCTTTCCGATGTATCAGAACGTACTTGTATTTGTTATCCTTCATAAAATCAAGCACTATCTCTAACTCATCGTTATTCTTATGTATTATTGAATCTATGTATGAATGGTCGAAAAGGTTCCTTTTTTGAGAAGAGCCTGGGCCTAAATACTCCAAATTGTCCCTTTTTAACTGCTCACACTCGTGGCAGAAGCTATCTAGATCTATCACGATCAAAAAGTCAACCGATCTTTTTGTTCTGCACAATATCTCAGGAGACTTTTCCATCTTTCTGCACATTCTAGCAACATCCAATCTTCTATCCTTTATAAAAGCCTCATAATATTTTCGTTGCTCGTATCTTTCCCAGTCTTTTTCTACAATTTTTAGCTTAGCATGCGATTCCGCCCGTTTAAACAGCTCATAGCAGTCATCAAGAACGGCAAATTTATCTTTTGCTGCTTCAATATCATCAAATAATCTGAAGAAATACAATTCAAAAATCATGAAACAATTCTTTTCACTCACGTTATGTCCTTTTAATGAGTGCAACAGCACTTTTCCATCAACTTTCATGTTAATGATAAGATGCATCCTAAGTATTGCGTAATTATCGCTTCTAAAAACCTGTCTGCGCAGTATTTCTCTTGCTCGAGGATGCTGGCTGAAAAACTTGCGTATTTCTGTCCTTGATTCAGAATTGGATGATATTTGCTGGCAGAAATTATTTATTCTTCTCAAATATTCGTCATTAATATAACCTGATGCTTGTTTAGTGTCTAAAATAGAATCTCCCATGTTTTTACACGTTTTTTCTGTTTGATAGGCCGGAGGGCCACGTTCTTCTACGGCTTTATCTTCCTTCATTTAGACTGGCGGTCAATATAATTTTAACGAGGGCTATCTACGATTTGGCCAGAAAACTGTCCAACCGAGAAGTGCAAAACGATCCTATCGTAAACCTAATGAATAAAAACTATTCTTTACGAGTATTATGATTGCTTTCCCACCACTCTTCTTGCATGCTTGTGATCAATAAAAATAGTAATTTCATTGTTGTACCGATACGTACATTGAATTAACAGCAGGTTTTAGATTTCATAGGTAAAGTATCTCCTAATATAACGTTAAGGGCCACACAGCAACATTAAAAGATAAATGTATTGTATTTCGTTGATAATTTTGTCATATTTTACATAGAATAAGATAATTACGATTCCTTGTAACATATTATGACTAGTATTATGATATTTTCGTCCAGTAAATTCGTGTTATAAATATATCGATAGGTATATCACCTTTTAGTATTTAATAAAACCTTTTTACCACCAAATACACGCATATATATTATACTCCATCATTTATTAACCTTTTTAAGCAAATTATAACATTTTCATCCTATAGTTTGCATTTTAAGATGTCACCTTATAATCAGCTATCAATTATTAAATGCTGAAGTACGACCGTGGCTGCAACAAAAAATTTATAATCTTTACAATTTCTTCCGTTCACGAGCTTTTGTGTTATTATCTAAAGAAGCAACGTGTTCCTTTTAGGGGACCAAGCATCTTTCAAAGGAAAATTTTTCTCCTTTTCTAGAACTTAAAAACGTAAGAGAAGATTAGGACATGGCCAAGGACATTACAGGCAAAATAAACAAGCAATTGGACATTCTAAAGGACCAAGTAAAAGATAACATCAAAGCAGAAGAAAAACGTGGTGCTGATCTCACCAATTTAGAAAAGAGGTCTAGCAGTTTAATGAAAACCTCGGTAGCGTTCAAGAAACAAACAGAAAGAACTAAATACCAGATGATGTGGGAGTTATATAAATGGTACCTCATAGCAGGGATATTAGTTTTAATTTTGCTGTTGCCAATCATAAAAATCTTTGTATGATGGACGAGTCATCAAAATACACGAAGATCAGACAGTGAATATTTTAAATTGCTTGTCGTAATATTTACTACCAAAAGTAAAATTATTGCAAAAAAAGAAATTTATCGTGTGTTTTCCATAATATGGTGGTAAATATTTTGATGCCTGTAAATTTTAGTGTGTATTGTACGGAATATAAAACATTTCTTCTGATTGGTGTTTGACAGACAAAAAAACGGTGATCTATTTGCACGGATAATATAAAATGTAAAAAATGTTTTATTCCCACACACATTCTGAGTGTTTATGATTAATGTTAAAGACACGATTAGTTTTGGTGGTGATGCTGTGGTATGTATGAGGAGATAATTAAACGAATTTTTGGTTAAAAAATGGTAGTGATATTTCTACGGTAGCAGGTACATAAATCAGCATATACTTTATGAGATAGATCAACGTTTACCATTAGATAGAATGTTAATCGAGTAATTCTTGGAAATCTCCTCATCCACAAGAAAGAAACCGCTTTGTAGAAATATTCGTTTCATTTAACGTTAAACAAGATTTTATTAACGTTGATTTACGAATGTTTTGCAGGGATTGAACGTTCAAGGTGAAAAATCCGCATCAGTCGAGTGTTTAATAATCATTTTTTTATTCGCTCGTTTTTACATTCTTTATTAGTCGAATGCCTAGTAATAATTTGTTTCTTCCTCACCATTTTCCGCTTTTCCGTCCAAGATTTTTGTTCTAACTTCAATTGCCCTATCCGTAATAAATTTGGGCACTCCTGCCAGTCTGGCAACAGGGATTCCCTGCGAATCATAGCACACCCCCTCACGCAGCTTGAACAGAAAAATGATGTCATCATCATCAACAATCGCATCCATAAATCCCTTCCTTACATTTTGCACTTTATCAACAATCCGGTGATAATGTGTGGAGAACAGCGAATAAATGTTTCTTCTGTTCAGGTATTCAATAACAGCCCTGGCAATAGACTCACCATCCTTGGTTGATGTGCCCCTTCCCAACTCATCGATGATTATCAGAGAGTCAGGGGTGCATTCGTTCAGAATAACGCCTGTTTCCTTCATTTCTACCATGAATGTCGATTCACCACGCAGGAGGTTATCGCTGGCACCAAGTCGTGTAAATATTCGGTCAAACACCCGACTGTCCATCCTATCCGCCGTAACTTTCATTCCCATCTGCGATAAAATAACGTTTAGGCATATCGTGCGCAGGAATGTGGATTTTCCTGCCATGTTTGGACCGGTCAGCAACAAAGTTTTGCTGTCTTTAAATTCAAAATCGTTGCCTAGATAATTTGGGAATATCGGATTGCGCAGGTTTTCAAAGGCTAGATTGCCTGTAAATTTGGTGTACGCCGTGTTGGTATTTACCTGTGAAAAGGTGGCAAAACTTAAAAAACAGTCAATCTCAGACAACATGTCCGATATTTTGTAGAACAGTGAGTACGACTCCAGAAACTTTTGCGTTGCTCTTATTAAGATAAGTCCCTTCGCCTGGAATATTCTTTCTGAGCACTCGTTGTGCTCGTTAACGAGGTCTTTTAAATCCTGGGTGTAATATCGTTTTGCAGTCTTTGTGCTCGACACTAAGAAATAGCTTGTTGGCACAGAAATCGTGGAGGGCACCTCAATTTGAAAAATTTCCTTTCCAAGGTCTTTATAGCTCAGTAACTTACAATTTAGCCTGCTCTTCTGTTTTTCTAGGTATTCCTTAAGCCTGCACTCAATGTTACTCAACTCCTTTGTGTATACGGTGTACTCATCGTTTTGCTTTTCTGATGCTTTAACCTCATTCTCTGATACGGTGTATTTATCAGAGAATTCTTTCATGTTCTTCTTTAATTCACACACAACGTCTCCATAAGAACGAAATTTCGCTGTAAGAATGGGGGAGTTGTTTGTTCTGGCAAGGAACTTGTCTAAAAATGCACAGGCAAGCAACAGGTTTGCTTGCAGATTGAAAAGGTCTCTTACGGTGTAATTGCGGTTGTTAAGCTTTCCTGTAAGCCTGTCAAGATCGCCAATGGCTGCTAACTCTTCTTTGATCGCGCCAATTTCTAACTTTTCTATTTCACTTGTTACTTCTTGTCGTTCTTCGATCCTGGTCACATCAGCAAGAGGATAAAGCAGCCACTGTCTGAGCAATCGTTGACCATAAGGCGTTGAACAATGGTTGATAGCATTGAACAACGAGGTCTTCTCATCTATGATATTTAAATTAGCGAGAGAAATGCTGTCAATCACCATGTAATCCCTTCTATCTGCCATTCTTTTGATCACCACGTTTTCCTTAAACTCTGCGCGCCTCAGGAACTGCATGTAATTGTCGAGATAGAGAAAACAAACGTACTCGTCATTAATTTCAAATTTTTGTAGAAAATCAACGGCCGATCCTCCCTTAATAGGATGCTCGACTCGTCTTCCTTCTATTTTACGTTCACTTATAATTTCCTTGATGTTATACTGGGCAAGCACAGTTCTGACATTCTCCTCAAGCTTTTCGTAGAATGTTTTAACCAAAATTTCATTTATACACGCATCGTAGAGCAGAATAGATACAGAAACATCCTCACAGTATTTTATAACTGCTAAATAAACAGAATGTGCTGTTTTGATGTGGTTGTAGTTGTACACCGTTCCTGCTGTTATAACTTCCTTCAATTCTCGTTCTATAATTTCTCTTCCTTTCGTGTTCGCAACACGATTTTCTTTTTCTTCCTTTTCTCTGATTCTCTTGCCGATCATGTTCTCCTTTTGGTCAATCCTTGCTACTTTGTATCCCTTTTCCAGGAATCGACCTGCCCACATATCGAAGCAGCTAACCGGGAATCCCGCCATTCTCATGTTTACACGATCGGCTATCTTCATGTCAAAAAGTTTTGCGCCTATTTCCGCGTCATTTTCATACAGTTCATAGAATTTTCCTTTTTTGAAGCAGACGATCGTATCAAAGTAGTTCTTCTTAATCGACCAGAATTGTTTTTCAAATGGTGTTAACATGTTCATATCCTGTTCAGAGATAAAGAGTGTGCTTTTATCGTATCCCTCGTCATTGATTCTTCGTCCTTTACTGTCTCGTATATCGGCCAGAAAGCCATATCTTTTTTCCTCAGCCATATTTTTCTTTCTTCTAGGTGTAACTACAGTGCTGTCAGTATTCCTAGCTAAGGAATCTATCTCTGATGAAAGGAGAGATTCATTGTTTTGGGATGTAGAGACATCATGCAACACTTTTTGAGAGGATGATGGTGAATCGTCGATAGAACTCCTCGTGCGTTTGACAGGCGAGGAAAGAAAATCAAGGAGAGATTTCTGTTTTTTTTCCATTCTAAGGCCTCATAAATTTTTTGTTATTTAGCTTTGATTTTAATAGCTCCCGTTAACCCATCAATATTAATAAAATACATGGTACCACGTAAATAATCAGGGATTTAAGGCGAATTGTACGTTTTGTGCTTTCTACGTTTTTTGCTTTACAATTCATTTCTTTCGATGTGCGTTCTTTAAATGATTATCAGGTGATTTTTTTAGTCTTTGTTATAAATTTGTTCAGTAGAATACGAGGACGTAAATTTTTGCTACCTAACATACGAAAAATAATGATTATAACCATATTGTACCAATTATTTTATACTTTTTCGTTGTATTGCCGTGGTTTCTTCATTATAATATGAATCATACGCCTATCGTATGATACGAATGAAATGGTGGATTGTCAGAAGAAAAACCAAATTAAAATCATTTCTATTAAATGAATTGTATTAATACAAATTTAATTAAATTATTCGTTCTTTATAATTTTACATGTTTGTATGTTTATAACTCACCATGTATCAATTCTTCTAGTTAATATTAATACATTCGTGCTATTAATATGTTAACTAACGTTTATATGTCATCGTTTAGTAAGAGGGATTTTCTTATCTACGTTTATTAACTTTAAACGAACATTCAAGCAATAACGAATGTTGATCAATGAAAAAAGGTAACAAGGCAACCAAAACTTTACAATCTACCGTTTCAACGAAAAAAGAACGTTTTAAATGCGGAGTTTTTATCACACCAAAAATAAACAAACATGGATGCAGATGAACAATTAAAACAGCGAATTGCAGACGAAGAAGAAATACAAAATATAAATTACACGTTCAACGACAACAAGCATATCATTCACTTTGCAGCTCTGTATAACAACATGGATTTAATAAAAAAATGCCTGAGCAGCGGTGTTGGTGTGGACGTGAAAGGTGGCAAATACCAGAGCACTCCGTTATACTTTGCTGTATACAATAAGAATCACAGCACTATGCTGTTATTACTTGAAAATGGAGCGAATCCAAATTACGTTAACTTAAGTAAGAACTCTCTACAGAAGATATGCATCTGCCGGGGCGATATTCTCTCGTTTCTCCTGTTAGACATTTATAATGTGGAGAAACATCTCCGATCGAGAGAAAATGACAAGTCGTTGAAACTTGCCGTGAAATTAAGACAAGCACAATTTGTAAATTATTTGAAGAAAAGAAATGAAATATCGTACAAACTTGTCCTGTTCTTTGCTGTTATACATTTCATATCGTTTATTTACGATGCAGATTCTTACATAATTGTAATGTTGTTCGTTTCATACCATAATTTGCTCATTTACATCAAATTTATGTTTTATCTAAATATTTACTACAGCATTCTATTTTCTATAGAACTTGTTGAGTACAATTTAGCGTGTGTTATCCTTTTGATACCGTACTACATCGCATTTTACAGATTGACACGAAGTAAGACCGGCACAAAAACAGGAGACAAAACAGAAAAGATTAAAATTGTAAGAGAAGCGATCAGAAAAAGGAAATTTAATGAAAAAGAATTTTGTGCAATATGCTTGAGGTATAAGAACACGGATACAAAGCACTGCAACAACTGCAACGTGTGTGTGGATGGATTTGATCACCACTGTCCGTGTTTAGATAACTGTGTGTGTGCTAAAATGTCAGCACTCTTCTATTTTTATCTTTTGTACAGCATCACCCTCTGCTTTGTTCGTATTGTTCTTGAGAACAGTCTAAATACGCGTTTTAATCTGTTGGTGGTTTTTTTCGTGGTTGTGCTGCTGTTCAGAGTGTACGTCAATCTGCGATTTCTTGTGTATAGAGAGAGGAAGAGAGATCAGTAAAATATATGTGAATGAAAAGAAATAATTACGATGACAAGTAAAGTGGTAACCTGCAGATAATATGTTTTATTTAGAATGGTCTGTAACTGTTGAGAGTTCTACATTTTTCGTATTGTATTTACGTTTTATACACGGGTCGTAACCTTCAAATATAATAACATG
>JH993845.1:129388-153615 GCA_000316135.1 Trachipleistophora hominis | reverse complement strand
GAATAGAAATTATAGTGATATAATTGCACTAACTCAATCGGTGCTGCAGTATTGCTGAAGATATTTAATTAAAATGAACATTAAAACGCCTAAATGACACATATTTGGATAATATATTATGGTAAAGATAATATTAAAACAATTTTTGATCCTCATAAACACACGAACTAATGATGTGTCATTATTAGCGAAAAATATAGTTGAAAATAACACGAAATAAATCTCGAGGTATGATAAATGAATAAACCTGATTATGTGTAACTGTAATTGGCTAAACATACTATACAATCAATGTGTTAGGCAGTTTATAGTATTTCTGTTGCGACTTATCTAGTTTCTGGTATTTTATTATCTACTATTAAAAGCAAATCGTTTTTATGAGCTTTATTGCACAGCAATTTTATCAAGTCACATATACTTCTGCCATAGATATGATGTTGCGTAGTTAAACGTACACGCTTTGATTGTTTTGTGTTCATCTCCCTCCCATAAGCAAAGCAGAAAACAAGGAAAAAAACCTGTTCCCAAACCTGTAGCACATCTGCAATACATCACTTATTCTCATAGATTTTCCAAATTTATCAATCAAACAAACAAGAAAATTGAAGATATTGTGCAACCGAAAACAGATAAAGATGTGTCAGGAGATAAAGGGAGGCATGTGTAAGCGATCCACATTTCTGATGGTACCAGGTGTAAGTTGTAATAGCGAAATTTACATACCAAAGGAATATCGAATCAAAACGAATTGTTGGACTATGGCAATGTTAATGATTACTATGCTGGCAACGAGGATAAATGTAACCATGAAATATAAGAAGTGGAATGATATATTCGTGTGTATAAATAACACTACGTTAGAAAACATGTAAAACGGGCTTGATGGGGACTGCATAGGCTTACATAACGTAAACTTGGCACTGCGCATCCATATGTAAGTACAGAACCGAACATTCAACATAAGGCGTAACTAAACAGACTGGTAAATTTAAGTATTTACTCATTTCTATAAAATTAAATGTACTTTGTATAAGTTATAGTTGCTGTTAGAAGGTTATTTATCTACTAATAGCATGAAAAAGTCAGTATTTTAAACGATAATTGTTAAAGAACACGTTCCTATTCGTGTTCATATTTGCAGCTAAAATACTCATTGTATTTAACACAATGAAGATAGTGTTATTGATACACGAAGACAATAACAATAACGATTCTCGTTCTTTTATATAAAGGATTTTGGAATACGTTACGCCGGCACTTTATTTAAGAATAATTTTTATACCAATTGCGTCAACTGATTGTCTCCAAACACGTGTTCCTATTTTTAACATATGACCGTAGACAATAAATACTTTTATCGATACCATTTGATGTTTTGAATTCAAAAGCGTTTGTGCTTTTGAGCCACGATTGCTCTTTGTTATTGTTTAAAAGAAACAAGTTAATGATAACAACCATGCATTATGTGTTTGCTGCCATGTGATAAATATCTTTTCTTGTTTTTTGTTATTTTCTCGTATAAACCGGTTATACGTTTCACAAACGTAGTATTAAAAGCAAATATGTCATTTTATATAGTCACCAGATAAATTTTACGTAGCATGTTGTAGCAATATTGAGAATATCAATATGTGTGTTTCGCTTTCGAATCGTAACACCATGTGATTGTTAAAACACATCAAAATGCCAAATAAATTAAAATTAAGTTATCAAGATCTTATTCATTAGTTTGGGCTGCCATCTGTTTATCGAACAGAGGTTTATATAATATCCATAATGCTTAATTGGTGGGTAGCCTTCGATGTTGCTCGCAACTACAAGACAATGATCTCATAAAAGATGATACTATCAAAACATGTAAAGCATTTATTCAACAGGTGTTAGCTCTATACATGCCAATAAATGCTTCATAAGCAGAAATAGAAATCGGTCTTGTTTTACATATGTATTGGATCAGATGAAAAAACTCCTGAAACAATTCCATGACAGACCGGGTACCACACACAAATATAAGCTATATAATTCTATGTTATTGTTATCGGGTCGTTTCTGCATCTTCTGTGCTTACATAGATATAGGTCCGTTCTGTAAACATGAGAATCAAACAAATAAATGATTCAGGTGCAGAGAATCATAGAATGAACTTATAGGATCGAACGAGAATGCGACAAAAGAAATCGGAGCTTCAGATAAAGTTGGGATAATATTTTAACTTTGGTTTCCGTTCAAGATACTGATTCGCAGATCCTGTTTTGTGGAGTCAAGAGCTTTGAAGAAGTAGTAAGTTCCACGCATAATGAACAGCCCGATAAAAATATAGAATTAAAGGTGTGCGAAAACAGAGTAATTTGTTCAACTGGTGATTGTTCACTGAATAAAATTGGTGTGCCAGTAGGAATTCGAAATCAAGTGATTACCGATGAATCATGTTCATTAAAATTTAATCGTGTTTTTGAAGCCAAGTTAGTGCAGGATTGTAGTACCAGTAGAATTGAAAGCAAAGTTTCTCACAACAAATCATTTAATGCTTTGAGTAATCAAATGTCAACTGGTGCGAATGAATTTAATGATAAAAGATCGCCGGATTTTGATATTTTATTGGGAAGTAGTGGAAATATCAATTCGAGCGATGTGGTGCCTTATTCCTGCGCGAGTTGCAGTCGTAAAAATGAAAAACATGACAAGGTTGGATATTGTGGTTCGGTAAGCGAAGCAACATTTATTGTTTTCATGATGCTCGTGTTACTCTAGGCAATATCTCATTAGCCAACTTTTCTTAGTAAAATAAGAATGTTCAAGTTATTTGCGATTCTTTTAGAATATATTGTTTTTTTGGCATATCATTTAAAGATGGTACACATTTAATCGATGGATTCAGCTGTTATGATCACCGTTTTGCACACAAATAGCATTACTTTTTGCGATAATTATTGCATTATTTGTTTACTAACGTTGTTTCGGTAAGATGCACTGTTGGGCCGATACATGTTGCCAACATAAGGGTTCACGTATTTAAGTGATTAAATAAAGGAAGTTGGTTCTGGACCAACAACTATCATTCTAAATACGACAAGTATCTTAGACCCATGTTGAATATACATAAACGACGTGCTCTATGATAGTGTAAATTAAACACATGCTTTATAAAAATGAAAACTTAGTTCAACATGTACAAGATTTTTAGCATTATGTCTAAATAAATTATGATTATTTGCATTTGTGCGCCCGTAATATGCAAATTATACTATCATTTAATTACTCCTTGAGAATACATGCATCAAACTCAAAATTCCTCACCGAGTTATAGCACAAATTATACCACTGTTCCCAGCATATTTTCTAATTTTATCATCAATATTAATGAAAAGGGAGTTTAATCCCGGGTTTGCCAACTAGAAAAAAATAATTTTATTCTACATTTTAGTACGAAACTAGTTGCGTTATTCCGCTTAAGAAACGGAAATTCACATGTATATGCATTTAATAAAGCTTATCGTTTTTTAAAACTATTATTATTCTAAGAAAGAATTTTTGTTAAGAATAAAAATTTTCTATATGAAAAATAACATAAGCGATACTAAAAAATTTATTTTTGAATAATTATTGTTGTAAAATACTTCTCTACCTATACCTAAGAACTGATGGAATTGATACTACAATAAATAAATACACATATGGATGTGGGGAGATGTATGGGGAGTACGAATCGGAAACACGTTCAACAACAAAATAAAACAAGCGAGGATGAGTTACTATTAAATTTATACCTGATCTTGATATGTGGCTGATTATTGCATATAATCCAATAATGGTAGTGTTGCATACATTATGATGTCTCTCTCTTTGTTTTAAGATTGAGCTTCAGATGCGCTTTATTCCTATATATGTAAATGTACATTTATTATAATGTATACATTGAGGTTTGCTTGCTCATAGATAGTGATCCAGGTATTCACTTGTCGCCGAATATATCACAATCTAGCTGTGCTATTCCACCCCTAAAACAGAAGAACAAATTAGTGTTTCTGTCAGATTTTCTTGTTCTTATTTAGTTTCGAGTATATTTATAACATCCTCAGCAACTCTCATTCTTCCATAGAGATTAGAAAATTAATTTTCAACTGAAACTAACGACTCATCTAAATATCGATCATAAATAACCGCAGAGTGTGTTTCAGCACATAAAAATTGTATGAAAACATAATTTTATATTTCTTACTAAAATATTAATAATATTCTTGTATTTTTTCATAAACCAACCAAGTAGCTCGCGAATTCTCTTTATGATGATGATGATATGCAGGAAAAATGATTACTACTCGGATTGATTCTTTAAATCTTACAGAAAAACAAAGAAAACATAAAAATGGTTGAAATGGGTAAGAACTAAAACTTAACAGAAGAAAATCTCATTAAAACCACGTCAAATTAATTTTTGTTTTATAAGTGGAATATTGCAGCTGGTTACTAATAAACATATATCTCGTTATATGAAAAATAAAAGATTCTATACGGTTTCTTAAGTTACTATTAAATGTTAACACATGTATTTCTCATTAAATTATATAGTTTAGCAGTATATTACTTCACTTTTTAAATGATGTATTGTAGTTAATTAAATAATCGTTTTTTGAATTACGTGTGGAAATCTATTGCAAACACTATTTACAACTTTAAATGTTTCTCTTGAGACGTTTTTAGTTATTAAGGACGTTAATTGCATGAAGATGTAGTTGAGCAGGTGGGAATACGCATGTCATTAATTAGATAGTTTGAACAAAAAAAGCTTTGAACATAAAGCTATGCTTAAGCATTAAAATAGAATCGCTATAAATATCTTTCTCACTAATTTAATCACCAAACTGCAGTTTAAGCGGTATTTATTACAAAAAATATTAAAATTAAACATAATACCCCACCCAGGAGTACCCAAATAAGAAGTGCTAATTAAACATGAAAGATGACAGTAGTTACAATTATAATACCATTAAGAAAAAATTATCTGATGGAAGTATTCTTTCATTGGATGCACTCAGTGAAATGTTAAAAGATGACTCATCGTTGCTGTTAAAACTCTATAAAGAAGTGGGAAACATTGCTATTCGGTATAAAGAGGTAAACTTGATAAGCTTAAAGGAATTGTTGTGTTATGGTGGGGTTATAGATAAACTTGACTTGGAATTACCAGTGATTCAACCGGTAATTGACTACTTAGAGATTAATCTTCAAAAAAGATGGGGAGAATTGATGAATTTAGAAGAACTACCGTTATATATTCATAAACTTTCAAGCCATGTCAAATTAAGAATAATAGAAATGATGTCGGAGTGGTTGAACAAGTGGAATGAAGGATCTGTAAGTTTACACACAAATGATATTTCATCAGACACAAATATAGAGTTATGTAGCATGGAAGACATTTCTGACTGGGTGACTAAATTTTCTGATGACATGGTTTCTAAGAATAATCCTTTGGGATCAGGGATGTTGGTTAATATGAACATGAGTATGAATACATCGAATGCTGACAAACAAATTAAATTAACACATAAATCAGAAAACGATTTAAATATTAAATATAATGAGGTAGTAAATGATAGGGCCATAATGAATAAACAAGAGAATATAAACAATATAATTGTAAATAAAACAACAAAAAGCAATGCTATCAAACACATAAAAACGCTCGTACAAAATCTGTCACAAACTGAGTTAAACAATTTAAAGCTTGACGAATATACCACATCTTTCTTCATACCTAGTGTAAAAGAAAGTTTTCTTATTCCCAAACTGTTTTCAATCGAAAAAATTATAGTGAATGATATTTTATGGAATAAAAACTATAACTTGCTTAAAAACAAAATTAAAACTTATGTGAATGAGCAAAGTACAGATAATATAAACATATTACTTTTCAAGCTGTTATTTGGCTGTCAAATGAAGCTGTCCTATAAGGATTCGTTAATACTAATTGATAAAATATGTTTAGATTGCTTAGTGTTCTTTCTAACAAGAAATTCGAGCACTGATATCAGTCAATTGGTGTATTTGATGGAACAGCGAAGATTTTTTTACGTATTAATTCTATCAGGTAAGAATAAAATATCACGTGAAATCATCGAAGTGATAAATTCTTCTGTGGAAAGTGTGAATGATGAAAATTACATAGATAAGGATCAGGTAGAACAGTTAATTTTGAATGTGTCTCAGGATTGCAAATATGATGAAATGAATAACGGTGGAGAAGATGATTATGCTGACCCTGGATTGGAAAAAAGTAAATGGTGTAATAGCTACCTTGATGCAAAGAAATTGGGCAAAAGATTGAAAAAAAATACTTCCTGTATAAATTATTCACAGGCCCGCAATAACCAAGAAATCGGAACAAGCGATCTAAACAATTCGTCATGTCCATTCGTATCATTTATTTGTGGTGAAGTTAAAAAATTTAAAAACATAGACATAGAACCGATGGATTATATTTTATACACAATTAAGACAAAACAAGTCAGCTCAGAAGAAAAAAAAATATTGGAAGAATTAAATGTATCTAGCTACAAAGAGATTATGAAAGAGGAGTGCCATTCAAAATTACATAATAAACCGCAATATGAGGTAAATGAGATTAAGGAGAAACCATTTCACACAAAATATCTTTCATATTTTTTTAGGGTTAAAACACAAAACACCAAGGTTTTCGATTATTTGCTGACTCACCTACCATCGATGAACAGCTTAAATTGCTTAAAAACACTAACCATGGTTTTCAGCAATAAAATATTTTACGAGAATGACTTTTTGTCTGATGATATTAGTGATAATAACAAGTATAAAAGTTTTCAGCATGAAAATGGTGATAATGATGCTTGTGATGATGCAAAAGAGAATCCTTCAATCGAGGTTAAAAATGAGAAGCATTTAGCGAAACAAACATTTGATAATTATGTAAATAGTAAGTATAACCAGTATAAATACACATTTCACAAGCTTGTAAAAACACTCCCAAAACGACATGTAGCGGAAATTCTCAATTTTCCATACAACTTAAACAGCTTTACACCGTGTATAAACCATTTCACATTCAATTTGAAAAAATTCTACCAGAAAATTACATATCATACAGTTGCATATCGTTTCTTAAATGAAATGAAATATAAAAATGATTTTCTTTTGATTATTTTGTCCGATAAACGATACGATATTTTGCACCAACTCAAGTTTCTTTCGGAATTAAAAGAAAAAGATATTAACGAGACAACACATCAAATCATACTTAATTTTTATCTCACTCGTGTATTAAACAGCGATTTTGTTGAAGAATCGCATATTATGTATGTGAAAGAAATGCTTGATTATTTACTGACGATACAAATGAGCACCGAGACAAAAAGATGCTACGATAATGTTCTGCTCAGAACAAAGCAATACATGTCAATTATGGGACTAGAATTGAAAGTGAGGAATGTACGAACTACTGAAAATTAAGTGCTTTACCAAAGAAAAAAATAATTATGGTCAGGTACAAATATTCAGGTGGAGTCTTGGAAATGATCATAGACTCATTGACCTTGATTTTAAATCGAACGATTCCTCATTATAAATCTTTTATAACTCGTTGACGCGACCGTGTCATTACGAAGACCAGCATTGTAAAGCATTTTTGGAATAAAGCCTATTTTTAGGATTATATTTTCGCCCAGAATGCTCAGATCTACTTTTCCTTGCCACAGGTTCTCAAATAAAGAATCTCGTGTAGGTGTCGATATGCCATACGTCTTCATAAACTCGTCAATTTTTTTGGTTCGCTCTAGTATCATTTTTTCTAACCAGGCGCTGCACATTTTCACGTGTTCTAGATAAATACTCTTCCATTTATCAAATGATACTCCTTTGATTTTTCTAAAAATTTTGTGTTTTAACTTCCAATAAGCGCGATCGAGCAAATGTACATTCATAACTTTTGCGTTTCTTTCTTCCTGGCCAAGATATTGTAATAACCATTTTTGTATGTAGACACAATTATCAATTTCAAATAACACTATTGCGAATAATAACCGGAGAGAATCTAATCCACTGCAACTTTTTATTTTTTATTGACAATAATTTCCAATGGATAGCAGTACAGTTTTTTAAAATTTGTTGTATTATTCATATGTTGCTTACACTGATGTAATAATTTCTTTAATTGTATATCAAATCTTGCTTCATTCAAATCAGCGCGCAAAACTAAAGAATTAAATGCATCAACAACATCATTGGCAACAGAATAATATTCTTTCAAATATTCTTCTAATTTATCCGATTCGGGTAATATTTTAGTAGGTGCACCAAGTATTTTCTTGTTACCACATGCTCCTCTTTTCTCACTTTTCACTTCTTTTGCTTTTTCATGCATTAAAGCACAACACACTGCATATACTATCAAGAAGAATCCTAAAAATTGCATATTCTGATTATTACACTTGTATTTATATTTTCATTTCCGATAAGAGTATTTATTTCTCTCAAAATATTTTGTTGATCGTCTGATTGATAACTACTGAAAATGACACTTTTCGCGGTATTTAAAGGTTTTTAATAGTATTGTGTATATTAAAGAGCAGAGTAATAAGTGATTTGTGATATTTTACCTGTATTCGTTCGAAAACATTGATTTTCAAACCTACAGCATGTTATACTTTTAACTCAAGCCAGAGTTAATTTATTTTCAATACATATGGTGTTGATTAATTATTTAAACCGATTTACATGTAATTTGTATAATAAATGGATGTATAATTGAATAGCATATTTTTGAGAACTGAAAAAACGAATGTTCATTACTACCTCAGGCAGGTTAGACTGAAACACTTCCTTATGGTTTTAATAAACGATCAGTTACATTACGACTTTTTATTGGGTTATTAGTTCGATTGTAAAAATATGTTGATAACTTATCGTTTTACAATTCATCATATATGAAAAACGAATAGAACATTTGAAAATTGAGGAGAGATGAAAACTATACGAAAGTCGAACGAGAAACTAGTGTTTTGAGAAAAAATAAAAATATTTTACACAATAAACATATAAAACAAAAGTAACAAACACTGCTTTCACAAATGAAATCCTACTATGAGGTTATAACTGCATTTTCATCCCACATACTTCTAACAGTTGATATTGCAAGTTATGTTGAAATGAACAAACATATAATTGCCACATGAAATGGTACATCAATTAATTTTTTATTAATTTTTTTCTTATTATAATATAATCTTACTTCCCTCCAGTTTCTGTGTAGAACAAAATACATTATATTCAATATTAGTTTTAAAATTTATATCTTTTGTATTTTGATGTTTCATTTTCATAACTTGAATGTACACGGCGTCTAAATTCCTTCAATTGCTTTCATCCTTTCAGACCAAAAATATGCTAGTCATTGTAACACTCATCGAATAAATTACGTTATTTACAATCGTTTTTAATGGATTCTGCTTTGTCAATTAATTCAGAGCCTTTTCAATATAACCGTATATTAAACGCTAAATTATTTCAAATGCATCGTAACACTAATATTTGGTTTGCAACAGCTTCCTTCAAGTAGACCTGCTTCAACAGGAATTAAACCTAAGCTCTTGTAGCATTACTCAAACACGTATCAATTGATTAAGACATTTTGCCACACCTAATATTATAAGTTTTTTTGATGCGTTTTCTGTTATAACTGATCTATCAACGTTTAATCAATATATCAATATATATTGTAACGTTGTTGTCATAAAATACGTCTTTACCCATAACTAACAAAAATGTTAGATTATGTTTAACATTATGATAGTTTTGTTTATTCGAATGTTCTTAGATGATCATGTAGAAGATAAAACTCCTTTTTGAAATAGTATTTCATTATTTGGTGCATTTAGTGCCCACGAACAAGGCTTTAAGTCCATATTGAACATGAGATATGTCAAACGTGGTTTATTTGACACTTTATTCTATTCTATTAACCAGTGTCAAATGTTTACCTACCGTTGACACAAACCAGTAAAGTTTTAATATTTATGATTTGAAATAAAATATCTCCCCAAGTAGATTTTCTTTATCAAGTAAAACTTTAACTAGACACTTTAAATGAGTTATTAACTTTTTTGTTCTTATAAACAGTAAAATATATGTACGAGCAATAACAACGTTATATCCAGTAATCCCCTATGTATTCTATTTATCCGTTTCTTAAGTTCCCTCTTTTCTGTCAATTAACTATTTATGGTCATATTCTATCAGTTTATACTTTTGACAAAAATTAAATTTACCTGAAATAAGGTTAATCGATTTCTCACGTATAATCAATACATTACGAGGAACCGTTAAATTATATAAACGGTTGAAATCGTATAGTTTATCATGATATGCTACGTACGATAACGGAATATTATGTGTAGAAATCGTAATTTGTATTATTATAGCGTTAATTTACGGTTTTCTCGGTATGGCAGGGCAAAATTCTAATGCGTATTACTTTATAACATTCATTTGTTCAGTAAAACACATTTGTAAAGGATACGATTTGTATCAGGACAATCAAATGCATGTTAATCACCGATCGCTTGTAAAAAAAAGCTGCACTATATAAAAATACCTGCGTATAGCACATTATTATAATAAAACACGTAAACAGTAACAGACTTGGAAAATTATCTTCATTTAAATCTCGTATCAGGTGATGACATACATCATAGATACGAAAAAAATTGTGAGCTCTCAATGGTAATTAGGCCGATCGACGGACAACCGGCGATAAAAAACAACATCTACTTACTTCAACTATTTTTATTTAACTATTGTTACGCTCATTCGCATTTTCCTTGTTTTGTGGACAAATTTGTCTGCGCGCGCCGTAACTGAAGGTTCCTTTCGGTATAGTCGCTTTGTTAGACACATACGGACTTGCCGCCGTTCTGCTTTTATTCAGCTGCGCAGGCGTAAACTCAATCTTTTGTTTCTCAGCCATTTTTGGTCCAATTAAAGGCCCCTTAAACTCACCAGTTTTCCTTAGGCATCTACACAAGGCATACAAGCAGATCCTAACCTGATTAAAATTGCTTCCTTCGTACAAATCATTGATATCAAAAATTTCGTATTCTTCAACGCCAATCTTCTTAGCGGCACGTATAAATGCAAATATATTCTCTCGCTGCAAGAATGCGCTCTTTTTCTCAGAATAATTACACGAACCAGGCTGCAACTTGTTCATCAGTTTGCACAGTATGATGCCGTCCTTAAGAGATTCCTCCAGATTGTCACCGATTGTCTCCAGAGTGATGTGTTCGATCCATTCTTTTAGTTCGGTGTTTTGCTGTGACATTGAGGGGTGACGCTGTGTAATTTAAATAAATGACTGCAATTAACAAGATTTGAAAAATGACGTTTTAAGTGGCAGTTGGGCAACAACGTAAGGTGAAGTATAGAAAACACGCACAATTTATATGCTACACGGTGATTTGCACAGTTTTTGTTCCTTAAACAGAAGGTTCTACGAAAACATGAACTATTAGGGAATGGCGAAAGTTATCCCAAGACGTGCATTTAGTGGCCATTAAATTTACCAAAAACAAAGTTAATTAATGAAAATTATTTGATATGTGCTTATATTGTTTCTTAGATATTGAATTGCTTATCGCTGCAGCCTACTCTTATGAATTGAGCCGATGAAACACAGAATGAGTAATCAAATGACTGTTTTTATTTGTTTACTAAGGATACTGATATAATAAAACATTTACATACTATTTTAAAATTGATTTCACTAACTTCCATACACAAAGTCCATCACGTATACGGTAATGACAATACGTGGTACTAAGTAAGGCATGTTGTATTAGCTGATATTTTAAAAATTTGTAATAAACTTAGAATACTTACCTAAACATCTTAAAGGATACAAGATGAGCTCAATCAATGATACATGAATGAGATATTTTTTTATCTCTGCAAGATACAGAATGTCAAATTTCATAGTTAAGTCGTTTGATATACTCGTTGATACACAATAATATTTACATTATTTTAGATAGTCCGCCTCTTCTTTTTTCTGTAAAAAAACATTCCTTTTTGTAACATTACATATTTGATCATAAATGTTGAGTGTTAAATAAATGGTGGTGAAATCAATGGAATAACGCATTTTATATTAATAAAATAATTAACGTGAGATTATAAGCCCGTGAGCATAGAATTGTACCGTTAAAATGCAATTTTTCCGAAAAACATTGAAATTACGTGAAAAACTGTCCTATCACACGTACTACTCGGTTTAATCAGGTCAATACTATTTTTTCTATAAAGATTACACAAGTCGTATAACTTTCATTTCTATTTAGGTGAATATTTTGCCTACTTTAATATATTCTCCATATATTCTGTCCTTTTCTTTCCATCTCGTAGTTTCATAACTGATTTCCATTCTCCGTCCAACCACAAACACTTACTGTAATACATTAAAGAATTACTAAAATCAAACGGAACCAATATCTTGTAGTATTTATCTGCCTACAAGCAGTACCTTCAAGTATTTTTCAAACCAGCATAATCACATTCAGATCATTTCCAACTTTTGAGTAAAAAATATTAATTACGTGTTATTATTTCTCATAAAATTTTTGTTAACAGTTTGTATCATATCCGTAATAAGTTAATTCAATTTCATTTGTTTTATATAGTGTGGACCATTTTTTCAAAAAACGACGAATTACATAGAAAGTGTAGAAGTTAAGAGCAACCAACTAAAAGTGTTGATTAATATAATTTACATAAAGAGCGTATCCGTTTAGTCTTCAGTAATCAGAAAAAGAACATGTTTTTTTTACTAACCAACATCGTTTAGTTTATAAAATAAACTATCATGGTATGTCGCCAAATTATACCATCAATTTAGTTTCTAAAAACGTGTTAAATCGTATTTGCAAACAATTCCTTATTTTGGCTACCAAAGAAGAGATACTATCTCTATTATATTACAATACATAATAGTAATGTTTATGATCGATTATTGTATCATAGTCATCTCATCGAATAAAAAAACTTTCCTTTTTACATCCATTCTTCTTGAAAACACCGTTTGATAAAAATTATCAATCCATTATTTGTTTTAACAAGGTTAGATTAACCTATTACACCAAAATTTGCATTTTTCTACTTAATAAAAAATTAGAAATGTTGTAGCGTTACAAGCCACTATATATAAATGGAAAACATTTTACTGTGTGCAGAGCACAAATGACACAAATAAATCTAATTACCGCAACAATATTTTATTTTAGTTTAATTAACACCTCTTTTTTGTATAGACTCATTTGAAAATACAATAGACAATAGAACAACATATTGTACCAAATAAAAAATCATATAGTAACTGAGTTGCTCTCATCAGCATAACTTACGATGCAACGGTGCAAGCGAAAGACGATATATGTTATGTTAAAAGTACAACGAGGCTATTACTTTACTTTTTATAATATTTACGTTACTGAAAGTATAACTTAAGAAAAAACACAGATTTAAATACCTAGAGCGTGTAATAAAAACGTTTATCTTAGAAAACAAATTTAAAGCACTTACAGATATTTTATACGCACGAAGCGCAACGAAATAAAATTTTTAGTAATTGCAAACTAAATGTTTACGTTTTTTAGTAAATTTCTATTTTATTTCACTCACATTTTTAACCTATAATGAGAAATCCTAAACAAAAACAGCTTTAATTAAACATAATAGGAATTTAGAAGAGAAAGAATATCATATAGCAATGTTTTAATAATAAAATAATACATCCAGTCACTATTCTATATTTTATAGGTGCAGCGCGTATATAATAACAAAGTAAAGAAGTGTAAATTTGTAATTGTTGTTGTATGATTAATTAATTAATTAATTAATTACTTATACGCTCTTAATTTTTCCACAATTAGAACTTATGGCAATTTGTATTTAACCTTATGGTTATGGGAAGAAGAGTTATTTATCGTTGACATAGAGGAGGCCTGTTTTAACACGTACGTATTAAAGCATCTACGTATTTTATTCTCTGTTATGGTTGATTTTAAAATCAATATTTATTATTATACACGTTCTTTTTACGTTCAATCCGGACAAAACTTGTGTTACAGTTACCAATTGCTTTGTTCATACCAGTTATTACGTTGCACTTTGTACCGCTATCTCTCCACTTCTTAACAATATAAAATGTTGAACTGCGTGATCTTAATGCTGAGTTAACCACAAGTAACAGCTCATCCATAACAATACCGTCCGTGTAATGTTCTTATTTCTGTACAAGATTTGCTTTGTACCTATCATTTGTTTATCGATCAATAATGTACAATATACAGCATATTGATTATATCCACAAGTAATACGAACGAAAGATACAACTGCTGACCCAAAGAATTTGAAACCTTTCTCTACTCGTCAGAGGTACTCCGTCCACTTTAAAAAATAGTAGTAACGGTTTTCCTTCAAATGTTCAAAACTAAGAGCACTAGAGAGACCAGGACACACGTAAATAACATAACTTAGAAACAAAACACTCTTATAATCATCATTAAATCTTTCAAATATTACTTTTTCAATTTTTTGCACTCTTTCCCGTATAGCTGTGCCATCCATTGCACAGCCGTTTGTTATGAATTTAAGTGATCTGAATCGGTCATTAAACTTAAAGCTAAGCAACGTTTCGTAAACATTCGTGTCCTCATTGGTCATAACACTTACGAATTTCTCAATAAACGTGAGTTTATGGTCCAATTCAAACCGTTTGAAACGCGCAACTTCCAACTTTAACGTAAAAGGGGCGGCATAACGCACTTTAAGGTCATCGGGGATGTCCCAGGGATGTACATCAACCTTACTCCTAGAGATAAATGTACTGCCGGAGAATAGACTGATTATATCGTTAATCAGATCTATTTCAGCGTGAAAGGTGTCTGTGGGTGGTCCAAAACACTCTACTTCTGTATGAATGCATTGCGTATTACGGCTCTGTTTCTCTGTGCCGAATTCGTCCTTTTTCTGCCTTATTTTGTCTCTTAGCACTGTGTAGATGTACAACAGCCTAAGTGCATTCTCACAGTCAAAAGGGATTTTCCGCTCATCCGAGTACTCCTTAGTCAAAAAGTAGCGCAGCTTGTCTTTTGGAAAGAATATTTGCTCATAATGGATGTATAAATTAGTTCCAAGCGTATCTATAATGCTGTTAAGACGTTGAACCGGAAGTTCAAACACCCAATCAGTATCATATATTTTAGCATCTATCTGCTCGTATATTAACACTGCATTCTTGTACAGATCTAAGTTGTTTTGTATTTCTTTGCGTGCTTGTAGGTACAGATGCGAGTTCTTGTTTTGCAGGTTTTGTTTACGTTCGAACAATTCCTTCATGGTGGGGGCTGGCCGAACTAAAATCGAAATTAAACTGAATTAATTGCTATCTTGCACATTACATGCTGCCATGATGTATTCAGCGTGTTGAGTATAGGCGTAAAAAGAGACACTATGACCAACCAAACAATCTCTGGCCGGTGCATTTCTTAGTGCCTGTGGATCAAAACGTCCCTGCGCAATAAAAGGATGTGTAAATGGTTGAAAAATACTTTTAGTTAAAATACCATATTTGTACTATTATACATTTCCTTTTATTGCCGCTGAGATAGATATGGTCGTTCTAAGTGAGAAAGAACCGCAGTTTCGAATGACTATAAATCTTTTTATCCTTAAGAATACCGTAATGTTGTACATAAAATGGTTGTAGCAATTCTTTAAAGTACTTTTTAAAACTTTGTCCAAAAATAGACCGCTCATTTGCATCACGCCAATCATAGCACTGCCACTACATCCTTAAGGTATTACACAAACTAATCATCATTACACATCATTATATAAAGTTTGCAAATTAATTACAGCAACATGATCATTTTTATTTCCTTACACATTTACACCGCCTGATAAAAGTCTTAAGCACTACCACCATGTTAATAAGTATCGGACACAAAAGCGGAAACCAAATGCCAAAATTAAACAAAGGAGGCAAATAAAACGTAAAAACGTTTCCCTTCTCAAATTCCAAACTGTTTAAGATTGCATCTATCCGCATGTCATTCATCTCAGAATAGGCAAAAAGTGTGCGCACGTCATGTTCGTGTAACAAGTGCGAATATCGTACGACCTTCTTCAGTTTAAGATAGTAGCCTGTGTGTGTGTTCATTGCACCTGTATCGTACAGCTCATTAAACTGCGTTTTTAGCTGCTTTTGAACGTTTTCTTGTGTTTTTTGGGCAATGTGCGGTGGTATGAAATGAACGATGATGATTAGAAGGATTGAGGATGCGTAGAGCAGGGATGCTATGAAAGGATTCATCAGGAGGGGTGAAGAGATGGAATGACGATGTTAAACTATGGAAAGGATAAATTAATGGGTTGTTGTTAATTGAGATGATGGTTGCTGACAAGATAAACGATAAGAATGTACTTGATATGCCGTCGTATTCGTGTGTTTAAACGAACTACCGTTGTATTTACAAGGTTTCTTCTTCCTTTAAAATCTGTTTAATTAACACCTCACACACCAAACAAATGTATGTACAAGGTCTTTCCAATATTTAACACATACACGTGATATACAAATAAATATTTCAATGTTTGTATCAATGTTCGTTTCTACTTTGGTGTTTTCTTTGAACTTAAAAGGTAAATAAATTAATTTTGGTTTGTAGTTTCTTTCATAGGAACATTCTTAGAACGTTAAGTAGTAACAACGATCAGAAGAGTGTGTTTAGTTAAGTAGTGTGTATGAGGAAGATCATTAAACTAACTTTTAGTTCAAAAAAGTAGTAACAACAGACATTGCTTATAAACAGCACCTATAATTGTCATTTTGATACAATCATCTAAAACGTGTTTTTACATTCAGATGTGATCGTCATCGATACTCTTGGACACTATGAAAACGAATATGATACAAAATAATATTCTTATAAATTAAATTACAGTATTATACCACGTTTAAAAGCTTTATATCATAGAGAACAGGATATTTGTGGTTTTTTATTTCTACATGTTCTGATGAATTTACGAAAATAATATTTATGAGATGACAGATGAAATAAAAATGATCAAACATGTTTTTCATAATAAAATACAAAAATAATACTCTAAAAGAATTTAATTCATACAATAACCAATTATAACAGATCATAAAACTGTGGTCAACTGAGTGATATAAGTGGTAATAATTACTAAAACACTTTCCAATAAGATAAAAGCTACTTTCCATGTTTACACTCATTAAAACATTCTAATTTAATAGCTTTAAAGGTAATGTATATTTCTTAGAAAGTATTTTTAATGTTTTTTAGATCATTTCATTTTGTCTAAACTTTTAAAGGCAATTAATAGGTAGTAATAATATTTTCACTGCATCTTGTTAGTAGAGGATAACATTAACTATACCAAAACAATGAATTAAATATCTAAACGAGCTTTACAATTCAAATTTAAATTTGAACATAATATTTTAAAATGAATGTGTTGGGCTGATACATGTTGCAGCATAAGGATTATTTATTGAAGTAGTTAAATAGAAGAGATTGTTTCGAGCCAACAAAGTAATTGTTTTTAAACCATTAATTAACCTGTAAGTTATTTTCTTATTTGCACCGATATACTTATGATTTCCTTAATGAATACCACCCTGTTAGAAAGCAAATGCTAAAATTTGATAGGTTTGTTGTAATTATATACGAGTTAGACATTTCATTATATCATATTATGGTTGCTAAGCATATAACTAAACAATAACGGTGATTTAAGTAGATAGAAATTCTTCAAATACAGTCTTTAAGAAACTATCTTTAACATGTCAGTTTTAGTATACCAGTAATATTATATACTCCTGTGTTATAAACACTGTATTATTCTATTCTATCTGTTATACTTAGTTATTTTACAATCTAAAATATAATATCATACGTAAGACTTGTCTGTCATAACGGGTCAACCTTTAATTAAACATTATATATTAACACTGTTACGTTCATATTATTTGTTGGCCCGGAACAACCTCCCCTATTTAATCACTTCAACAAATGAACATTATATATTAACACTGTTACGTTCATATTATTATTATTTTACAAATAGTCTATTTAGCTACCTTGTCTACAAATAACTCATCAATCATATCTTCATGGCCGTGTGTTTGATTAGACAGTGTGTATGAAAAAGATAATTAAACTAAATTTTAGTAAAAAAACCTGCATAGCCCTTTAAGACCGACCATAATGGTACCTATCCTCAATATGAACCAACAGATTATATTTTTCCAATTTTCATCCACCACTTATTCATCTACTTAATCGATTCCTTTCTAAAAGTCTTTCTGTTATTACGTCACTGATCAATCTCAATCAAATATTTACATTCCATTTTAATTTTTATACCCCGTCTATCTCTTAAACTTATTTTCTACGTCACACCTTCAATATTATCAAAACATGATAATAAGCGTATAAAGGTAATCTTAGCATTTATTACCACATGAATTAATGTTATCATATGATTATGTTAATTTAATGATATTAAGTTAACATACGTTATTTGATTATGATGTACCTCAATTGTATGAGAGAATGATAAATAAATTAAAATGATATATGATGATGTATGTGATGATGTATGTAATAAGGTATGTAATGATGTATGTAATGATGTATATAATGATGTATATAATGAGGTCAATTTAATACTAATAATATGATGATAGTAGCTTATACTACCTAATCTACACATACTAATTAAACATACATCAATTTAATAACCCTTTTCTAATTCTATGAATCTAACCCTATAAACCTAACCCTCTCTTTCTAACCCTCTCTTTCTAACCCTCTCTTTCTAACCTATTCTTTCTAATCTATTCCTTCTAACCCTATAAACCTAACCCTCTATTTCTAACCTATTCCTTCTAACCCCATCAATCAACCATATCAACCTTACCATATCAACCAACCTAACCTACCCCTTCCTGTCATCCCCACATTCAATCTAAAACCAGCAATTACACACTTTAACCATCGACCCTTTACAGCCCCTTTTCACAACCACATCCATAAATTCCCTACCCCTCCAAACGACCAATACAACCAAAAAAACTATCAAAAATCCACAACAACAAAGATGCACAACGAACAAGAAACACTAATACTAAAAGCAAGAACACTAGCCATACCATTGATCTATCTCTACTACACAGCATGCATCCTATCATTCGGCATATTGCCGATCACGATGCGCATATTCCCGCTGGTCAAGATAAAATGGACGACCAGGCGCAGTTCGTTAGATCGGTGCTCGCACGTGCTCGTGCTGAGCAATACCAGCATAGAATTTGTTGAGGTGGATGTGATAAATCTGAAGAAATTCAAGAAATGCAGGAACAGCGTCTACGCTGAGCTTAAGGCCTACATACGCGATGACCGGGTGCGCGTGCTCACCACGAATTTTATGAGATTTGTCTATGATTATGGAAAGGAGTGCTTCGTGCGACCTAGCGGTCGATACAGCGCACCGCTCAGCAACCACATCATGTATGGGGAGAATACGCTTGCAACGCGTACGTGTACGGTGCTGCAGATCGTTGTCAACCATTTTACGTCCAATCTGTTCCTCTACACCCTGGTGTGCGTGTTCATATGGTCACAGATTGATTATCTGATATACTCCGTTATACTCCTCGTGATGGCCCTGTACTCCGTAATCAACGACATAGTCGTTGACGTAAGAAACAAGAACAACGTAGACAAACTGTCCAGGATAAGGAAGAGCATGAACGTGTTCAGAGATAACCAGTTCAGAGAGCAGGACACTAAGAATTTGTTCCCCAGTGATATTGTGGCCATAGCACCCGGTGAGATAGAGGCAGACGTGCAGATACTCTCTGGTGAGGTGATAGTTGATGAAAGCTTTCTGACCGGTGAGAGTATACCGGTGTATAAGAGGAAGGGGGGCATAGTACGTGCAGGCACTGTGGTGATGGAATGCAGGGAGGATAACGAGCCGTTCTGCCTGTCTAATGAGTATGAGATGGTGAGGATCAGTGCACTTGATGACAGAGGAGGAAAGCGAAGAGGAGCACGGAACAGCGCTGGTGAGAAGACGGGGCTTGGTACGATCAGTGATGGTGATAAGGACGTAAATACGGACGGAGGTGGTGAAAATGATGCACTGGAGGTGAACAGGTATGAGAATAGACTGGAAGGAACATCAAGTGCCGGATTAAATGAGGAGATGAGATACGAGCAGATTGGGCGGGAGGATGATCACGTGGAGAGGACCGCGGCAGAAATGACGAGGAGGGATGATCACGTGGAAAGGACGGGCTCATCGTTACAAACGAAGGGAGACGATCACGTGGAGAGGACGGGCCCTGCGTTACAACACAAAATTGGCAAGCCGTACCATAAACACGTGATAGGCCGTGTCATAAGCACAGGCTTTAACACCACCAAGGGCACACTCATCCGTAACATTCTCCTGCCAACCAAACCAAACCTTAAATTCTTCAACCAATCAAAGAAACTGCTGTTCATAATGTTTGGCATAGGCACGTTCATCAGCATTTTCTACTTCCTATTCTCACTGTTCCACGAGATAAGCGTTAAGAACGCGCTGTACTACTCCTTTGACCTGATCGTTACCATAATAACGCCTGCACTGCCGGCCGCCATACGGATCGGCATGAATCTCTCGGTGAAGAGCCTCAAGCGCAAGCACATCACGTGCAACGATATAAACAGAATTAATACGATCAGTGAGATAAGCACGGTGGTGTTTGACAAGACGGGCACGCTGACAGAGGATGGACTGGACATATGCAACGTAGACGTGGGGATGGATGGGGAGGTGAGGAGTAGCTCTGATGAGAACGTTTGTGAGCGTTTTTATGTGTATGGGATGGATCACGGCAACAATGATTACGGCGATCAGTCCAATTACATCAGGGACAGCACCGATGAGAGTACGGAGATAACGCGCGAGACGAGCACGGCGGTAACGATAGGCAAACAGCACGTCAGCACACAGAGCGATGATAATATTCGCAGGACGGGGCCTAAAAAGTTAAAGAGCGACTTTCTTATGCACATGGGGATGTCTACGTGTCACTCTGTGGTAACGATCAATCACGAGTGCCTCGGTGACCCCCTTGACGTGAAAATGTTCAAATACAGCGATGCATCAATGCAGGACAATACGATAACGATCAGCGGCGATGTTCCGTATCAATGCACGATACTCCACATCAACGAGTTTGATCCGACGAGGAGGCGTATGAGCGTGGTTGTACAGTTTGAGCAGAGGAGGTACGTGTTCGTGAAGGGGTCTGCTGAGAGCATAGGAGGGCTGCTGAGGAGTAAATCGGAGGTTTACGATAAAAGGAGCAAGGAGTATGCGTTGGAGGGATACCGTGTGATTGCTATGGCGTATAAATGCCTTGATGAGGAGTGTGAGACAGGGGATGGCACGGCTGTTGGCAGTGCTAGCGATAATTTTGGTGGAAGCGGGGCGGGCAGTGACCAAATGAGTGATACCCTGAGAAACAGCGGCAGTGCTACGACGGGTGCCCGTGGTTACTCGCACGGCCTGGCCAAGGACAAGGCGAACCTGAAAGGAGACCAAAATTGTGGTGCCCGTGGTTACTCGCACAGTCTGACCAAGGACAAGGCGGACCTGAAAGGAGACCAAAATTACGGACAGCAGAACGAGCACGATCTCACATTCCTTGGTTTCATCGTCTTTGCCAACAAACTCAAAGGCGCTACCATCCCCGTCATCCACAATCTAAAGCAGGCCGGTATTACCTGCCTGATGGCAACAGGCGATAACATCCTCACCGCAATCTCCGTGGCCAAGGAGTGCGGAATGATAGAACAGGACATGCCAATAATATTCCCCGTGCTGGACGAAAAAAACGAAATAGATAAGAACGAAATGGAGTGGTGCGTAATCGGGGAGGGCTCGTACTACTTCGACAAGCTGAGGAGGAAACTGTTCAAGGAGAGCAACGAGGTTGAGTACGTGGTTGCCATCGAGGGCCGCGAGTTTGAGGAGCTGCTTGAGGACGACCAGATCATCGAGAAAACGGTTGTTTATGCACGGATGAACCCCGACCAGAAGAAAATGCTGTGCAACCGCATGGAATGCATTTTTGTGGGCGATGGTGCGAATGACGTGGGCGCACTGCAGAGCAGTACGGTGGGCCTTGCGCTGAACAAGAACGCAGCAACGATGAACAGCGCGTTCGTGAGTGACGTGCTCGATATTTCAAGCGTGGAGGTGCTCATCAGGGAGGGCAGGTGTGCACTCGTCACCTCGTTCTGTACGTTCAGGTTTATGCTGTTTACGTCCGTCAACCAATTTGTATCGTTCATCGTGATGATGCTGTTCTTCGTGTTTGCGAGTGAAGTGCAGACGATGCACTACGACATCGCCATCGTTATACCCCTGGCGTACACCATCGGGCTGTTCATGTGCTCAGATACGCTCAGCCTGGAAGTGCCGCGCTGCGAAATACTGAGCGTGCGTTTCGTGTTCGCATTTGTTATGCACCTTGCGATTGATTGCGTGTTCCTGCTGTGCTGCGCGTTTGGCAGACACAGCGGCAGTGCGCATCAGTACGAGTACAAGACGGCGATGTCTACCCTCGTGTTCTTTATGACCGCCGTGCAGGCGGTCAACAAGGGAATTATTCTTACGGACGGGCAGCCGCACAGGGAGCATAAAATGCGTAAAAGGTCCTTTGTGTTTGTTGTCGTGCTTTCGTACGTCGTTCTGGTCGCTGTGCTCGTTCTTATGCTGTTGAACAGCATCGTCGTGAAATGGTATGAATTTGAGGTTCTTACTCTTAATGAGCGCGTCTTTCTCGTGGCAGGCGTTTTGTTGAACACGGCGCTGAGTTTTCTGTTTGAGTATGCCCTTAAGGACCGGGTGCTGGAGATGTTCTGGGAGAAAGATGATGTAACGAGTGAATATGATGAATAAAGATTCTTATTGTTGTAGTGTTAGCGGATAATACCGTATTAATAAATTTATTTACTTCTTTGCTTGGGTTACTGTCGGAGCTGTTAATGGAATGTTTATTTCTATCATGACGGGTGGTTCTGTGGTTTTTATCATATCAGAAAAGGTGTTAAAGTGTGATGTGGTGATAAATAAACATGCTCTTAGAGAAAATACGAGCGGAGCTAAGGTTTGTTAAATGGGTGTTAGAATAAATGTTGAAAATTAATTAAATATGTTTCTTTAAAAAGAACTGAGGTGGTCAAATTATACTTAGGATTTGTTGACCAGAAGATATAACAAAATGGTTATGTACTCGATGCTAAACCTAAAACTGCCATCAGTGATAGATAAAATGTTGTAACACGTTTATCGTTTACGTAGAGTTTCTTCTTGTTTCTATGAATTGGTGCTTTTATTTTTTACGTCCTACTCTATTTCGTTTATGAAACGATTAGTATATTGATGCGTTATCAATAAATTTTGATACTTTGGTCTAAATTTTCATGTTGACGTAGCTTATGATAAGTGCTCTTTATTTTACTGGTGTTTTAAACGTTAATTTCTGACCAGTATTACATTTTTATCACTTGACAGTTCTCTCGTGAAGGAGTAGTCGCTCACACAACAAAGTTTGCCATTGCATCTCTTTACAGCCGTACTCACTGTCTAGGGTCATCACTCAATATTAACTTTCGGCTTCTCTGAATGACATATTTTTGTTCTAAGCTCCGTAAGTAATTTATTAATTAACAAAATGATTATGGTGTGATAAATAATAAGTGAAGTTGTAAGTAGATTTAATATTAATTGTACAAACAAAGATATTATAAATCTGGGGAACTAAAAAATACTTTTGACCGAAAATTGAATTTTTGTGCTATCACTAATTCATTATATTGCATGTTTGGGAACTATTTTTTTGATGAAAAATATTCACTTGATTGTTCAATATTCACCCAACATCTATTTAACATGCTCTCCCCGGTGCGTTTGCACCTATTATGGCCCATAAGGTTGTTCTTCTAGGTGGAGACTTCAGACAAACATTTGATGTTGTCTTGAGAGGAAGCCGTTCAAGTGTTTATGAAATGAGTATTAAATGCTCCAGGTTGTGGAAACATGTGAGAGTACTG
>JH993845.1:115420-128703 GCA_000316135.1 Trachipleistophora hominis | reverse complement strand
TTTTCAATAAAAGTAGATATTTTTAAAATATATGTTTCGTACGCATTTAGTTACAAGAACCGAATTGTAAAAAATTTGCATTTGATTGCATTTAAAATTTTTATTTACCTATCGTTATTCCATCATGTACTTTTGACCAAAAATATTCTTCATTTTTGTCGATTAGCATATTTTTGGTCTGAAAGGATGAGAGCAAATGAAAGAATTTAGACGCCGTGTACATTCAAGTTATGAAAATGAAACATCAAAATACAAAAGATATAAATTTTAAAACTAATATTGAATATAATGTATTTTGTTCTACACAGAAACTGGAGGAAAGTAAGATTATATTATGATAAGAAAAAAATTAATAAAAAATTAATTGATGTACCATTTCATGCGGCAATTATATGTCTGTTCATTTCAACATAGCTTACAGTATCAACTGTTAGAAGTATGTGGGATGAAAATGCAGTTATAACTTCATAGTAGGATTTCATTTGTGAAAGCAGTGTTTGTTACTTTTGTTTTATATGTTTATTGTGTAAAATATTTTTATTTTTTCTCAAAACACTAGTTTTCTCGTTCGACTTTCATATAATTTTCATCTCTCCTCAATTTTCAAATATTCTATTCGTTTTTCATATATTGATGAATTGTAAAATGATAAGTTATCAACATATTTTTACAATCGAACTAATAACCCAATAAAAAGTCGTAATGTAACAGATCGTTTATTAAAACCATAAGGAAATGTTTCAGTCTAACCTGCTTGAGGTAGTAATGAACATTCGTTTTTTCAGTTCTCAAAAATATTCTATTCAATTATACATCCATTTATTATACAAATTACATGTAAATCGGTTTAAATAATTAATCAACACCATATGTATTGAAAATAAATTAACTCTGGCTTGAGTTAAAAGTATAACATGCTGCAGGTTTGAAAATCAATGTTTTAAAACGAATACAGGTAAAATATCACAAATCACTTATTATTCTGCTCTTTGATATACACAATACTATTAAAAACCTGTAAATACCACGAAAAGTGTCATTTTCAGTAGTTATCAATCAGACATCAACAAAATATTTCGAGAGAAATAAACACTCTTATCGGAAATGAAAATATAAATACAAGTGTAATAATCAGAACATGCAATTTTTAGGATTCTTCTTGATAGTATATGCAGCGTGTTGTGCTTTAATTCATGAAAAAGCAAAAGAAGTGAAAAGTGAGAAAAGAGGAGCATGTGGTAACAAGAAAATACTTGGTGCGCCTACTAAAATATTACCCGAATTGGATAAATTAGAAAAATATTTGAAAGAATATTATTCTGTTGCCAATGATGTTGTTGATGCATTTAATTCTTTAGTTTTGCGCGCTGATTTGAATGAAGCAAGATTTCATATACAATTAAGGAAATTATTACATCAGTGTAAGCAACATATGAATAATACAACAAATTTTAAAAAACTGTACTGCTATCCATTGGAAATTATTGTCAATAAAAAATAAAAAGTTGCAGTGGATTAGATTCTCTCCGGTTATTATTCGCAATAGTGTTATTTGAAATTGATAATTGTGTCTACATACAAAAATGGTTATTACAATATCTTGGCCAGGAAGAAAGAAACGCAAAATTTATGAATGTACATTTGCTCGATCGCGCTTATTGGAAGTTAAAACACAAAATTTTTAGAAAAATCAAAGGAGTATCATTTGAAAAATGGAATAGTATTTATCTAGAACACGTGAAAATGTACAGCGCCTGGTTAGAAAAAATGATACTAGAGCGACCCAAGAAAATTGACGAATTTATGAAGACGTATGGCATATCGACGCCTACACGAGATTCTTTATTTGAGAACCTGTGCCAAGGAAAAGTAGATCTGAGCATTCTGGGCGAAAATATAATTTGAAAAATAGGCTTTATTCCAAAAATGCTTTACAATGCTGGTCTTCGTAATGACACGGTCGCGTCAACGAGTTATAAAAGATTTATAATGAGGAATCGTTCGATTTAAAATCAAGCGCTACATACGCCTAAAATTAAAGTTAAGTATTTATGACGAGATACACATTCATATTTATTTCACTACATAACTGTGATTATCATATTATCCAATATTCCTTATTATTGATGTTTATACAGGAGGCTTAAAATGAATTATTCAAGCAATAATAACTCTGTTGTTTTTTTTAAAGAAATATATTTCATTAATTTTCAACATTCATCACAGTTTTTGTTCTTGCCATTATTAGGCGATTGTATGAGATTGGTTATATTTTCATTCATCGTCACAGCGCAATTCATTCATGTTTATTATGGTAGGCCTCGAATGCTATCACCGTCGTATTAAATACGATAAATATTTTAATCTTTATGTTAAACAAAAAACGTATCCTACAATAGTAAAAATTATAAATTACGACTTCGTGAAGAATATGGTGTATAATGCTGCTATTTATGAGAATTTTTTGCTTGAGGTTATGATCGATTGGCATATGCCTGTAAGTATTGGTATGTAATGTAATGCAATGAGTGTAAACAAAGATACCGTCTAAAAAACACACCATCATACGAAAACAAAAAGAATAGTCACATCTATCATTTTTAACACATCCTAAAGTATATATGGCATGCAAATTACTCATTATATTCACAAATATTCAACTTATGAAAATAATCATAGATAAATTATCGATAAACTATTATATATAAATATATTGTTAAGAATAGTTGCTTAAAATGGCATATAAATGCCTGTTTCCTTAAAACGAACATGTTTTTAACCAATATTTATAATATTCTTGGTCAAAGACAGAATAACCGTAACATTTCCACTTTTCCCTTCATGAATCAAAGATTAGCAGTTATATTAGTTCGAACAGACCATGAAAGTTTAAAGATATATGTGATATGATGAATAATAAATAAACTCTCTCCTAATAACTTTACTCCTATGTTTATCAGTGCCTTGGACAAATGAAGCGTAAGAACGTATTCATTAGAAATATTGATCGGTTTTTAATTCCACATGTTAGTATTAAATGTTGCACACATATTTACCAGGTTATAGAAAGTTGATTCGATCCTATCTTATACATTAATTCAGATGAAAACGTAATTATGTAAATAAAATTATAAGACCGGCAGCTCACCGCTGCTACCATATATCAAAATTTAAAAGCCAGAAAATAAACGACACAACTCATTTTATTATTTTGCTCATACTCTGAATGTAAATTATGCCCTATTTCCACTATAAGTAAAATTTTACCGATACATCAGACTGTTATAATCACATTAATATGGAAACGGCGCGTGTAAAAAAACTGTTATAAAAACAAATTTAATCGCTCTCAAAATATGGATAATTGAAGCAATACCTGGCAATAAACGGATAGAGAATGGGCACAACAAAGCACGATATCAAAAAGTACACGAGCAGTTCTCTAGGGAAGTTTACGCTATCAAACATGTAATAGGAAGAATATGCAACACTGGCGAAGAAAACGAGAAAAAAGTGTGAGAAATTGAAGTACTTCTTGCGTTTTGCTATTTTCAAGTGTCTATAGTTGCCCGATACAACGTCGTATGATGTTTGCAAATCGCCATGGTAAAATCTATTTAGGAAGTATCGCACCCCTGAGTTGTAGAAATCAACAAGGGCCCCTTTGATGTTCTGTCTACCATGTAGCACTACCTCGGCACCGAGTGCATTCGTGCCTGAATACTGGTAGGACAGCATGTTTCCGTTTTTAACCCACATATTTTTATACTTTGCCTCAAATTCTGGTATAGTATCTTTCCTAAGCTTGAGGCTCTTAAGCTGGCTTGCAAGCACCTCCTCAGCAATGAAAAACTGTACCACATTGGTTCGATCAAGTGAGTCTACGCAGTTGGTACGAATGATGCCTTTTTGGGCACTCCTTGAGTCACAGAAGCCGTTACGTTGCAACTGCGGCGAAATCAGACACAGCAGCTGTAATTTCTTGCTGTAATCAACGAGGAGCCTTTCTCTCACAAAGTCGAAGTGCAGATACTTCAAACAATTGTCTGCAAGCCTGGAAATGTAGATTTTGTTGAGACCGCTCTCATATCCCACGTTTTGTATTAAATTAAGGTAAAACACGTTCTTGTACTTCTTGCACAGCTTCGTATCGTATTCCTTTAGTGGATTCGTTTTTACGATTTTTATAATCGGCCGGTACTTGTACGTGAGATCCTGTTTCCAATAGAGCGGTATCGAGCCACGCAACTGCAGGAAAGAGTTTGTCGGTTCTTCATCTCCGCTCAATATCACGTATTGCTCCGTTTCTATAGAATTTGCAGCTTCTTTCTCGCGGTTCAGGCCACGCCGTATGAAGCGGGCACCAACATTCTTCCACGATCTGCGTGATATCAGAACGATTGAAAACTGCTCAAAATCGATGTATTGGAACGATCCGTAGATCGCCCGGATCACGTAACTTGACACGGACCCTCTAACGTGACTCTTGAGCATGCCGATCAAGTTGTAATTAAAAATGAAATCCGTATTTTCCGGATCCATGTTGCTGCTATAAAGGGGAAACTTTGAGTACATGATCCCGGGGTTCTTGAAGAAATCCTGCGCTCGTTTCAGCAGAAAGGCATCGTTCGTGCCCTTGGTGTTCTTGATCAGCAGCTCCTTGATCAGTACCTCCCTGATTTCGTACACGGGATAACTGGCAATGCGTGCTATTTTTGCGCTCTTCGTCACGAATATCACGTAACTGTTTTCTCCAAGACATAACATTCCGTACACGCCCAGGATTTTGTAGCTGCACTTGAAGACGTCGTTCTCGTTGTTCCCTTTGAAGCTGCCTGTACCAAGCACTTTTGAGAGTGTTAGCGTCTCCTCACACTCATCGGAGACGTTTTTGATGACCAATTTCTCGTTATTCTCGTAGACTAACATGTGTTGCTTCTCCATTTTTATGGGGTCTTGCCGGCTCATAATATTTTAATATTGTAAACACATGTTTCACATCTGAAGCACGAACGGATGTATGAGAAGTGATAATGCGGTTTATTATTGTTTTTTGGCCATATTAAATATTATTGATGGTAGAATTTGCGTTTATTTATCATTTTAGTGCTTTTGATTATTACTCAATAAAAACACCAATAATAAAATGCTGTGTCATACACTTTGTTCGTTGAAAATGTCCAAATTGTACACGTTCCGTATTCAGTGTTCATATTTAAGTGATAGTACATCGACTGCCGCTGTCTTGTCTCACATAAAAATGACGTAAAAATTCCAACTTAGAACGACCAGCTGTACAAGAAAGACAAACCTTCTGAAAAAGTTGTTTTTTATTTTTTGAACCAATAGTGTCAAAGGAGTGATACGAACAAAGACATTTTACATACAAAGACGTGACGAATAAAAGGACAAGTCACGTTTAAGTGACCATTTGTTGCTTTCTAGTCATATATACAGGCCATTTTTCTATCAGAACCGTGTCTTAAGATAAAAAATGGCTATCGCAAGACATCGAAATAAGACGACAGGCATTGCGTAGTAACCACCAATTTATCTCTTAAAGCAGCTTTGCAGTGCTTTATCCCGAAAAGGCGTTATTTGATTACATTTTAATCAGCGTGATCGTAACAGAATTGCGCAAATACTCCGCTAATAGAAAGTACAAACCTGAAAATATTACATTTCTAGAACGTGTTGTAATTTGAAGTATGCAACGATAAAACTTTCATTCACATCACGTTATCAAAATGTCCTAACGCGTAAAACGAAGCCATTGGGCTGGCTATCTCGATAAACAGCTGCTATGAAACATTCTTTTCCGTTAGTAAATTTTTGAGGAGAATTTACAATCTTGCGCCGCTTCACGTAAAATGATTTGTATGTTCTTATCACGTCTTTTTTGTACACATACTTTTTAATTGTGACCCATCAACAAAATACACCCAAGCATTTAATAAATCATTTTTGACATTTTAACACGTTTTATTGTCTGGACATCCTTGCTGTGGTTGATCGAGCATTTCTGCATTTTGTTCTCTCTATACGCATATAAAACGCTTCACAAGCTTTGTACGGTTAAATAGGCTCTTAGTGTATATGAGCATTATTCAAATGACAGGATCATCCCTTGATAAAAATAGTGCGAAAAATGCGTATAAAAGGGCTTTTTAAAAATACCTTGGTGTATCGTCAGTTAATATATTGATTTACACTATGGATCGTGCACCGATATGTGCAAGCAAGACAATCATTTGTATCAATACAGACAAATAAAAGACACGTGTGTAACTGAGATATAAAAATTACGAAGTCTCCACTACAATTTTAGTCTTATTCTCTAGATGTGCACAAATTCTTATAAAATATGTTTATACGTCCACGATAATTTTACTGTGATATTATAGGTAATAATATTACTCATTGCAGGTTGTAAATACTACTTTTAATGCTATGTTATGTTAAATACTCGTTTTGTCATCGATAATATCTTCTCACTTCATTAAAGACTAAATTCACAACTCATGTTGCACTTTTAGCAACAGCTATCATATTTCCGATGTTTTTCGAGACTAACCTGTTTAATTTAAATATACCCACCACATTTTAAACGCTTCATTTGAAACCGTTGGCTGATTTCCGTACCCCCGCCCATGAAAAAGATTTTTGTAAGAGAAAGCAACAGGTTCCTTAACCAGTTGAAGCTGTATATAGAGGGTAAAGCATCATTGGAGTCGCTTGTTAAGCTTGAAAGGGATCTTTCACTTATTTACGATAATATACGACCCGAGGATCTTAGAAATAAAATTTTTGAATACCACCTAAACGTGTACGAAACAATACTGCAGGCCGATCTGCATCAGGAGTACAAGAGTATTGATATTGATAAAAACGAGTTAATACACTATGCTGCATATATTGGATTGGCACAGAACGTGCATTTTAACCAACGAGGGGGCTTGCCTCCGTTTCCTGTTAAAGAAATGTTGCACTATGATAAGGAAAGCGTTGAAGAAAAAGAGGATGAGGAAGAAGTATTCGAATTTTAGTAAAATACCGAATGTGATCTGTGAATATGATGCAGTAAGTATAACATTCGAACAGCTGACGTATTGAAACTGTTTATTCCGTGCGTAACGAACATGTATTGGCATATTATTGCGCTTAATCACATCGCCTAGCAAATACTGTGAACTGTAAGCTCCTTATATCATGCAGGATACACTTGTACCGCGTACAATAATAAAGAAAAGGCCCTGCTGCGCAAACATCCTGTATTCAATACGTGTTGTTAAATAAATTTACCTGTATAACGCGAAAAATACATGTGAAGAATCATCGTTTATTTTTTTGATATAGCGTCCTTTAAATACTTCTCTATTAAATGCTTTTCTCTATACTTGCACTTTAAATTTTTGTACTCGTCTCTTAATTCGTTGTATTTTCGCTGTAACTCACCAATTTTTTCAACCTTGTCATAGATCTGCATGTTCAGCTCTGTAGCTTCGTCTATCATCAGGGGTCAAATTCTTCCCATGTTCGAGTTATTAATTTCCATCACAATATTTTTTTTCTTTTTTTCCAGCTGGTCAATAGCACGATTTTTAGGCATAGGAATAAATACGTCACCATCCTTTGTGTATACTACCGAACCATCGTATCTGCTGATAACATCCAGTTCGTAGTCTATTTGTTCGCATTGTAACAGGAGATCTCTATATTTTTTACCACCCATGGACGGGGCTGTTTTTGAGAAAACATTTTTAAAACAGGAATGTTTTTGTAAGCATAGCAATACGTCAAAACAGCAATTTTCTTGTTTTATAATTGAATTGTCATGTGGTATAAAGTTTGAATCTATAAAATTATGAAGCTTACAGCGCTAAGCGAACTGAAACGTTGGACTGTGTTGAACCGAACAACTCCGCTGAAACGGCTATTCATGATAAAAATTTTATTTGTCAAACAATCCACCCCTTGGTTGACCAGTACCACGTAAAATGTCCAGATAGCGATCGTCTACTTCACAATTAATACTCGGGACTAGATTATCAACAGAATACCTTGATGAAGTACTTTCGAAACGTTGCAAATTTTGAGCATGGAAAAACGGGTTTGTTAGAATTGGTTGGCTACTTTTCGTTTGGAAAAACGGCTGGTACTGCTGGTTTGTTCTGTTACCTCCATCATACGTAGCAATGCTTCCTTGTAACACATATTTTTTATGTATACTGTTATAGCTCGCTATGTTTTGTTGATTGACTTGCATATTTTTTGAACAGCCTGCTTTCTGGTCGTCATCATTATCCTCCTGTTCTAAAAGTTCTTTTAGTTTGTTCGAGGCAAGTATACAGGCTAGAAAAATAAACATGATATGCTTACGTGATATTTAATGTATAAATAGTTTAAGATAGCAGACTTTTCACGGATGACAGGATCATTTTGTTTGAATATTTTGACACGTTTATATCCGTCATTTTTAAACAATAGCAAAGGAACACACAGCGTGCCACCATCGTAAACTCGCACAACCTACGATAAGTTACGCAGTAATTAAACTTTGACCAATTTCTGTAGTTCTGAATAACTTATGGATTATACTTTAACGCTTGTACTGCTTATAAATCTTGCATATAATGAAGTCCACGTACACCTCTGTTTTTTCTTTCCAAACTGTCACTTTTCCTGAAAAACACGTTCTCTTTTTGATTAAATAGATGTTTTAATCCAAACCGGTAGTGTTATTTTCTCAAACTCACTAAAATATTGGCAGGATACACTTATAGCTACTTAATATAAAATATTACTTTGGAAACATTTTACACGCAAACAAATCAATTCTGTGCTATCGCCTGGAACACGTCACGTCAACATAGTAGCGCTTGATTGCATGGAATGCAGATCGATAAAGGAAGAAACTCGATCTAGCAAGTTCAGTGGAAGGGAGCAACGTTAATATCGTGGGACAAATATTTGTAATATTAATACCTAAAAGTACAAACTACAAATAATGAGAGAGTAATAAGTTAATATGTGTTATTCACAACAAAGTGCGTAAAATTAAATAAATACGTAGTATGTGTAAAGTACAAATCATAAATATTCATTATATTTTGGGAACAATCTTGACAGTTGCAGACAGGTAGGTAAATATTGAGATTAAAACAAGTAAATTAAATTACAAACTTTGAAAAAAATAGATTGTCAGAGAGGATACTTTCAAACAGATAATTGTTTTCATAGTATAAAAACGACACATCGATATACCAAAACTTGTTAAGAACAGAAAATACTCCAAATTTTATGTAAAAAATGAATAAAGTATTTTCCATAATAGTCATAAATATTGAGTTCGATGAAATAAATTGCGTTTTTAACATGAAATGGTAGCATTATGCCATGTACTTATGATAAGAGAGTGTCACGCAAGCTAATAACTTGCATGCTAATGTTGTAGTATATCCTTTTACTGTATTTAAAATGCGTGAAAAGGTGATGTACAAGACAGCATGCTAATCTTCTCTACAAACCAAATGTTAAGTAACTGTGATTGATCTTAGTGTATTAAATAAATGTATATAAAATGGTGATGGTGTGAGGTTGATAACGTGATAAACAAGCACATTTTTGGTAGAAAATAGTACGAGATGTATTTTATAGAGGTTTATAAGACAATACATATGCTGAGAGCATACCAATTAAAAAAGAATCATTAAATAATCAGCCCGTAAATTACTCAGTGCACATTTCCAATCCAAGTCAATTGTCGTTTGCTTAGAAAACAAATTTTACATTCAAAACGGATGAAAACGCCTTGCTTTACATCTTATTTCCGTAACGCATCATATTTTTTGTTGTTTATACTGCATTCAATGAATGTCGGTTGATCACTTCTTTTGGCGTAAGCCCGTAATGTTAAGTAAACGAAGACCACAAAAATGGTCGTTTCTGCAATAAAAAAATCATAATATAACTATGCTTGTTTATTTTTTCATTAGCGAAGATTTACACTAATTCATCCTCCTGGCATCCTAAACGCCTGTTGTAATCACCGGCGCCAAATTACAGAGCGTGACGTACCCCTATATCAACGTTAAACAAGATGAATGTTTCAATTAACAAGTGTTATTATGTGTACTTCCGTAATCAGTGTTGACCAGACATTTTATAGTCACAACTCACCAATTCCTCTTATTTTCCCTTTTCGTTTAATTAAAACTAACAGAACAATGAGAAATTAATAAATAAAGAGTTACGTCTGAACCAGTTTACAAACCACGTAATGTAGCATGGCAAGCACCACAACACTGTTGTCCTAAGACTGTGCAGGGGTACAATGACACCCAGACTACTTCAGACCATTTTCAGTTATTTCAGCGGAACAACCATCGTAATAATTCTTTTATAGTAGATTTACTCAATGGCAATCACGCGTGAACAGGTGTTGCGGTACCATTTTTTATTCCATATGTTCGGATGTTTTTGCATTCTTCCTTAATCAAAAGTTATATAGCTTGCAAAACTGAAAAATAATAATGCTGAATCGAACTTAAAATGAATGGATTGAAGAATATTAAAGAAAGTGGTGATTTTCAACATCATAAGAATAATTATAAGCTACTTTTTGCAAACGATGGAATTAATATTTGCCCGATTAAATTTTAATTTAAATGATAATTAACCATTTAATAAAAATTAGAAATAATTTTAAAAAATATAACGAATGTTCTTTATAATAGTTTGTTGGCCTCGTAAGTAGATTTAGCATTATAAGTGTCAAAATCATACAAATTCTCATATTTATTGTACTATAGAAGGTTATTATATTAACTTCGCATGTCTTGTACGCTTACCTCTAATTTGAATCACAGCCTATAAATTAGTATATGTTACCAATATTTTCATGAATACATGTAAAATAGAATATAATAATGCAAAAAATGATTATTTTTAACATACAAATTTGGAGCTCATTAATTTTTACGCATGGAAGACTACCGAAGAAAAAGGTGGGCTCCTGTATATTAAATTGTGATTTTTTAAAATAACATTGATTTTGTTTCGATTATTCAATCGAAACTTTGCCAGTTTTGGCAACGTGCTCAAAATAGCTAATATGATGTATTTTAAATGTGAAAAGAAGATTCCATAGTATCTTATGTTGTTCATATTTCTACTGAACATTTCAGCTGCGTGCCTTTCATCCGACGAAGAACCGTCTGTTAGACATGAAGAAGCAGTATCCAATCAGCCAACGAATAATACGGGAACAACAAACATAGATTCATACAAGGAACACGTAACACAAAGATATAAAAATAAAGCATCTCGTGTATCGACTTTATTGAAATCTAAATCTTGCGAAGTATTATCAGCTACTTCTTCAAAACCAGATGGCAGAAAGAAAATGACTTGGATGAGAGATCAGAAAGATAACATAAAATTAAACCATTGTAAATCCAAGGACAAAATATCCAGCATAGGATTTTATGATGTATTACAAGCATCGGAAAATGACGAAGATTTAGAAAAATCGTCAACAGAGAATGAAGCGTTTCGGAGGAAACGAGAGTTATCAAAAAATCTTCATCGAGATAACTTCTCAAAAAGCAGTGATTGTTTTGTAACGAGTTGTTCCTCCGAATTTGAAATAGAGTGGTCCCCTGAGGAATCGAATGTGGAGACGTTCCGAAGACGCTTTCATATCACGTGTGATAAGCCACTCGGAATAAATATACCACATGTTACAAATCCGAACGTTTCCATGAATAATAAACGATGCGCAATTGTAAGAGAAACAGAATGTCCTCGTTCACGTTGTCCTCTTCAAAGTAGTTACGAATTGCCAACAGAAAATGCAAGTAGCGCTCAACAACTTGTTGACGATACTACGGCACAAAGTAATATTTTTCCGCGTAGTTTGCTTGTTTTCACACCTTTGCAGCGTTTGTTAAACTCGCGACTAAAACAACACAACAACTCCGGTTCAAAACGGAAAGAAGCCGAGAGAGAAATTACGCAGTCTCTAATATCAGGAGCATTAAAAAGCCATGCATCTGACATGAGCGTACTCGATGAACAATCGAAACACCATATGAAGCAACATTACATAGATTTAACGGCTTTTCAAGACGAGATATTCGTGATGAGAAAGCTTGTAGGTTGTTACAGAGAAAATGTTAATAGTTCTAATGATAACCAGGTTCCTTGGAACAATTTAGTGACTCTCGAGCATAGGTTGGACAAAAAAAAACTTCTGACCCGTTTACACGAACTTAGCACGGCGGTCCTTCTCATTAGACCAATGATTTCAAAGGATAAAAAGAGCGTTGAACTGCATAGCTACGAAGAATTAACCCAACATATTAAACGAATATCGGAACTCATAAACTTGTTGATTGCAAAAAATCGCAAATTAGAATGTTTTATAAATGCGTTGTATCTTGCTCATGATTTTCTTTACACGATCCTCAAACAAATTTTAACAAAACGTCAGCCGAATAAAAATAGCAAATTAATGTTAGATGCAAAAAATCAACTTCGGAAAGATATTTCTAACGAATTAAAGTCAATTATTGATTGCTACAGGCGAATCTGCACAAATAAAACGAAATCGAAAATGTTCGAGGATCGTGCTATGAAAATCCACTTGTTTTTTTCCGAAATTTCACAAAAAGTTTCTGGTGATGCATTGGAGTACGCAGATGCTAGTGAAATGAACACGTTATTGCTCCAAATTACAAACATAAATCAGAATTTTAGGTGCTTGATGAACACATCGTCAGAAATTTGTTTGGTGAATAGGGATTTGGAAGAAATTTTTAGTCGGGTTAGTCAATTAACTAATTGCTCAGAAGAACACATGAATTAAATATAATTAATAATTTGAATTAAAATATTAGTTGTCTAAAAAAGAAACGAGTTTATTTGGTCGAGTTATAGAATTTATATAGCACGATTGTTCAGCCACTACTATATTATATCAATGCTGTTACGTTCTTTTAAGCTGGTGCAGCATACTTGTGCGTTAGCATACTACAGAAGATCATATAATAACACGAGAAAAACAAAGGCTATTTAATTAATACACCAACTGCCTCTTCGACCGACTCAGCAGGTGTTCTAATATTTTTCGTTTATTAAATCGTAATACTGGGATTTGTAAAATTTATCTTATAAACCCAGCCCTGCAGCGTGAATGGCACACATCGATAGAAGTGTTATAAATAATTTAAAAACATAAATTAATTAATTCATCTTTTTAGTCTTTAAATAACTTATCAATA
>JH993845.1:10483-115219 GCA_000316135.1 Trachipleistophora hominis | reverse complement strand
TGATGGAACATGGTTGTTTTGGAAAATCGTCAAATTTTACAAGTCCACTGTTACCAAATAGTTCACGGTGATAATATTTATCAACGAATTTCGTATTGCAAAGCATTTGCTGTCCTTTCTCTAGAGCTAGTTTTTTACGTATCAAAAAGTATGTGCAAGCTTTAACCTGTGTATGGTAGGATAGATTGGGCAGGATTTTTCAGCAAGACCGAAAAGTTCATCCCACGAGTTTCTACTTAAAAACATAGTCAGGTACTCATTAATAACTCTCATATTATCATGGTCGTATAGATGTAACTCTCTTTCACTTGCTTCTGATATTTGAGCAACAAATGTGTGACTCGCTGTATAAATCATTGATAAAATCCTTGGGAATTGCATGACAATGGAGGGTTTCACCCCCTACTCGTTTTTTTAAATCTGATGAAATACCTACTTTATCCCGTCAAAGAATTCGCCAAGAAAAAATAGTACTTACAAAAGAAAATAGTTTTTATGTTTTAGCACAATTAGACTAATTTTTTCAATTCAACAACAAGATGTGAGATAATATTCAACGATTAATAATACTCACCTAAAAACATTGGTATCCTTATACGGCATTTATTATTCCACAAATAGCATCGAATTGTTTAAATTTGAAAATATACATCGGTTAATAATAAAATTTGTACTATTTCTTTGCAATCAATACAAAACCTCATGTATACAAAAGTTACGCGAACAAATAGGGAAATAAATATTCATAAAGACATCATATTACTAAATTACACGATAATCTTTGTTCTGTAATAAAGATATTTCATACAATATTCGTTCGTCATCATAATAAACAATCCATCATAATAATAGAAGAGTTGCAAGCTGATTAGTTGTTTTTAAAAGAGTTGGAAAAATATTTTACTTTTAGCAATGGTCGAAAGGTTACACATCATTATATAATTTTCATAATTAAAGCTGATTCAACAACCAGTATCAGATATAAGTTGAACCACGAATGCCCGCTGAGATTTAGTTTTTTAATCCGTCTTGAAGGACGCTAAACAAAAAAACAATGGTTAAAAAGATAAAAATTGTGGATAATTTAGGAATATATCAACAATACACACTGTTTTAAATTTTGGTTGTATAAATGAAATACCACCACAGTTTGGCATACAAGTCTTATTTATAATTTACATCTTTAGGAAGTACTAACTGCGCTATTCTGCTTACAAAATATAAAATTAGTTTGATGTATGTTCAATTTAACTTAATTCTCTATAATTCCAATTGTTGTTTTATATAACTTAGTTCACCTAATTTTCATTTTTTTATTGAATTCAACAGGTTTTGGCTAGCAGTAATATATTATTGCTAACCATCATCGATCAAAGAATGCAAGGTGAATTTTAGAACTCGTGAAATTAATAACTATGTATAACTTCTGATACGTGTCAAAACCTATAATAAAATTTTTTTATTCATTCCAAAATTGCCAATCATCTACAGATTATCTTTTTATTAATACTGGTGGTAACGCTATGGTATTTCAATAATACTTATGTTTACTATCACCATTTTAGGCCTAATCTAATAACCATTTTAATTTTCATGGTATCAAGGTAATTCATTTTATCAGTAATTATGATATCAAAATAGAACAATAAACGTTAATTTTAGCATAGATTTGTTTATAATTTTAATCATAAAAGTTGTATTGATTAGTGCGCGCACTAACAATTTAATTCTTCTTAAATTTGAGGATATTCTTTACATCATAAAAAAATCTTAATAAAAGGAAAAGTGTCAAAATTTGACCAAAAAGTATTTAAGCAGATAAAAAAGAACACTCATGTTAGATAATAAATTATTCACGATGGATTATGAAGGCTATGCCCTGCCCTGTGAGGACGTGGACGGCTATGCAGAAAATAATGAAGTTGACGAAGCGCAGGTTGAAACAATGCAATCAATTCCTAGTTGTTATTATGGATCCATGAACATTTATATAATTATCATTATTATTGGCATATCCTTGTTGTCCTTAGCGTATTTATTGTATTGCATGATGAAGAGGTGTGAAAACTGTAGAACAAGTAAAAAGGAAAAAAAATTTACGAGATTGAGAAACAAGGATTTGATTCGGAAGAAACAAAATGACTTATATGATTCAAAATATGATCATTCGAATAACTTGATGAGTAGTGAATCGTTGAATGCCAAAACTCATTCGAGTGATTGGGTTGAAGATGAAGAAAGTGAATATGAAGACTGCATTAGCCAGGTATTATTAAAATGAGTTTTCTTCTTTTTCTTAACGTGAGAGTAAATCAGCTATTATACTTTGAAAAAGCTTTTTTATATTAGTGATTTATCCCAATTCATAAATACCAGAGATGTTTTTATATGCGTTGTAACACTACACACGACAAACTGCTATCAGGCTGCAAAACTCACGATGTGGAAAGGTGCCAGGTATTGATAGCATATCAATAAACTTTTAAGTACCATACGGGTATTTATGAGAGAAAATATGTCACACAAGCTATGGTTGCGTGCCAAGTCTCTCATATGGTTGCAGTATACCTTTTTGTTACCATATAAAAGCAAGTGCTAGGTCAACACGTGAGATAGGGCACCAAATTTGTTGACGAACTAAAGGCCGGTGTCATGGTTGGTCCCGGCGGACCAAAAGAGTGTGTTAAGTTTGATAAAGTGTGTAGTTGCAAGAATTAAACATACTTTTAGAAAAAAGCCGATGTTTATGGTTGGCCCAATGACTTGAGATATGAGCATGAGGTTACCAATAAAGAAACAATTAAACATGCTTTTAATAAACGAAAAGCGATAGAATATATTTTTTTTGTTTGAAAGTCATTTTAATTAAATCTTCTTACCACCTCACATTTTAAAAGACTCTTCTGGCGTGCTAGCGCCTACCATGGCCTTATCGGTCTTTGGTTCACGGGATAGAATATAGCTTCAACGTTTAAACACATTACTGCTAAATAAAGTCTAAAATTCACAATGGAGTCAATAAACCTTATTTAATTTTCGTAATCTTGTATATTTATATAATTGCTTGTTTAATGGAAATTAACTTCGATTAGTATGGCATTTAGATCTAGATAAATACGACCGCAAAGCATTTATATTCGTTGTAGATAACACCGATACCTTATTTGTGTTTTACGGATACTGTATTTCTCATACATTAGCACGTTCTTATCTTCTAGAACTTTACTCTTCTTTCTAATAAATAAAAAATTTTTGTTTTCAATTAAGCTTTGCTAATACCACTGAGTTAGTTTCAATTTTACAAATACTTCCTTCCATTTTAGGATTATGACAGCAAACTGATTGCAAATATTTTAAAAGTCCAATATAAAAATAAAAAACAAGAATAAAGGCTTGGCTATGCACGTAGTATCATTAAAGGACATCCAAAAAACACCCCCACATCACCAACCAGTTCCACAATACCTCTTACTTTTGCAAAGCATAACATCTTTTCAAAACGATAGTAGTAACTCTTATGAAGATATATGTGAGTTTTTTACTGATTGTGAATATGCTTTGTTGTGCATTGTGCTTTTACTCCTTTTGTCATTCGTTATCATGACAGCCTGTTTAATATCATGGAGACGGCTGGTAAGCCGTAAACAGAAATATCAGAATGTCCAAGAAAATACAACTGGAGACACTGATAAAATCAACGCATTTTAGTGTCTCTTGTTAGTTAAACTCCTTTGAAAGCAGAATTTGTTTTAAAATGTCATATTTATCAAATTGTTCATAATTTTGTAAAAATTCGCATTTATTTGGTAAAACATTGTAACATAGCCAATTTGTTGTACAACGCTGCCACTGCATATTCACTACGATTCGTTTTAATCAGATAACCTGTATATTGTCAATTTGTGAAATTATCAACGTACCCATGATTTCTAGTAAACACATGATAAACCCAGTGTATACACTAAATATTCTGGTACAAAAATGCTCACTTTACAATAAAACGACTTGTCATTATGCTTATGTTGTTAAAGCGTAGTAACAGTTTCTATCACAATCTCTTATTTCCTTAAATGATTTAAAAAGAAAAAAGTATTTATTTCTTTAGTGTAAATATCTTTGGCGTTTCTTAATACGTATCTAAGAATTATTCCAATTTAATGAGCAAAAAAGAAATGACTGCAATATTTCTCCTTTGATTGACGGGAAAGCTTATAAAAAATCTCTTACCTTGATGTTGAATAACCTGTCAAAATTCTATTTTATTATATCTACACTCCTTAGATTTTATCATTCAACCTATATATTTTACAGACAATTCAATCATTAAAATTAGCACATGTAAATTTAACTCAAAGGAGACTAATAACACCTATTATGGCTAACATCTGCACAACAATTTTACTAAAACTCGAACAAGCTTTCTCGATCAAAAATTGCCAGGATGCTTATATTATGGATCTATTTTGCTGGATAACAATGTTCTGGTTTACAGGCTGATTGTATTTTCGTAAGACTTTATACCGCTAAATATTTAGATTCGGTGTAAACAGCAATTAGATGATGTAGTTATGTTATAATATTAAATATATAATGATTTATATGACTGATGAATGGACAAATATTTATCTTTCAGATGGTGAAATAATGCCAAACACGTTAAAGTTGCCATTTTCACAAATTAAAATGATGTTTCGTTCTTTAGCACGTCTGCTCTCGTTTCATGACGAGTGATGTATGATAGTAAAAAGATGTGATCTATCATTGATGTGTTTCAATTATAAATAATTAAACAACAATCCGGACTATTACCATTAAAGCTATCACGTCGGAATTTTTTTGTACCAAAGACCGTTTAATTATTCCACCATTTTTCATACATCTGAATAAACTCTCTTGGTGCGTTGAATACAGATTGTGGTCACAATGGTCGCAGGATCATAGTATCAGATAACTGAGGTCCAGCAGGGATGTTATCAAGATAGATACATACATACGAACTATCTCAAATTAAATAATTCATTACAGAACAAATGATAAATTATATATGAAACATTCAGAGGATAGAAGAGTCTTTAAAAAATCTAGTTCATACAAGAGTTAAAATTATAACAATAATAAGCATATAGAAAACTTTGAATAACCCAAACCAAGGAGATTAGTTTTAATGTAATTCTCTCTGCTAAAATTAATGGATCTACATTCCATGAAAAAAGAAGTTTCATATCGCCGATAAAGGCAACCATAGCCAAAATGAGTAAGCGATGTATTTTCACCAGCAGTAAATGAAGAACTAGACGAAAGGAAAGCACCAACTCTGTGAAATAAGCACAATTACAGCTGATATTATGGCAACAAGATGCAAAAAGATAATATAGTGGATGTACATAGTGACAAGAAATAATAGCGCAGAAATAGTCACAAGGATACATATCAGAACTGATGTAGGAAAAAGTTAAAAAGCTTGGTATAATAGTCTATGAATATCAACAGAAGAAAATAATTATCATGTGCACTGATATATCTGGTCTGTACAATCTTCAAGAACAGGAAGTAAAAAATTTCAAAAATACGACCTATCAGCAAAAGAAGGAAAAGGATGAATAAAACAATATAAAATAGTATCGTATGTTATAATATAAGACTTGTATTCACTAAACACAACTAAAAATACAAAATTGTAGTGGGAATCGCGGGTAAAATACACTGTTGTAGACAATAAATAAAGATGGAGCAACCTATGAAATCAGATATATAAACGATAAATAATTAAATAAATAGGTGTAAGGTATGTAAGGAGACATAAAGACAAAGAACATTAAACATCAAAACGAAACAACATAGTAAATCATTAAAATTTATATTTTGTGTCGACCTACACTAATTTTGTGATTGATTACATTGGTTTCATTTCCCGCAGGTTATATTGAAAAAAGTTTATCATTCATATATTAAAATATGCAATCATGTTAAATTATTTAATCATTGTCTTTTTGATCGCTTATTATGAGCTCCTATAAAATAAAAATTGTCTGATAATAATATCAATTTTACATATTACCGGTAAAAAATAGTAGGAATTGTTTTATGGATAAAGAACTTATAATAATTTAAAAGGTCCACTTTATGTTAAAACGGGAAACGTAAAATTTTTGATTTTAATAAAATAAATAACTCATTTATTGCTTTTCAAATTCGTATATTAGCCCGACGATGTCCTGTTCGTAGTATTAAAAATTATCATTAAACTTGCATCTTTAAACAAAATCTTTTGTGCTCTAAGTAAGCAAAATATTGTTTAAAAAAATAAGATTTAATCTATCGTGTTATCTATTCATGATAAGGTAATGTTTCAATTAAAATTATTCTCCATATTAACCTTCTTTGTCCTTTTCATCTATAAAAGATGTTGATCTTGTGTATATTTTATCATATTAAAGTTGCATGTTAAAATAAATATATTAAGTAACAAAAAGTCTTTGAAAGTTTGTTCTACTACAAGCCAAAGTACTTCCATAACTGTAGCCGATATAATCCAAGCAATAAATATCTTTTGATCAAATGGCTCTGTGAATTAAAAGACACTCATATTTATTTTCAAGAACGCGTTACTACAATTATACAGTCGTGTAGATAAATAAGCAAATGCACACAAAAAAATTAAATTCTCCTGCTTTCCTACACGTATTTTAATAACGTAGCCATTCAATAATTCGCTTAATTATTGAACTACAAATAAACCGGTTTTACTCCTTTATCCTTATCATTATAGTATCAAATAGAAGTAGATAGGAGATAAGATAAGAAATTCATAGACCCCTATAAATGGTGCGAATGTTCCTACCAAATGTTTTATTATTACCTATTTACATGCTATGCCTTATATCTGTAATGTTTGTCAGCAAGAGGACGTTTGAGTTCTTCTTCGAGGTTTTTTCTCTACAAAATAAGTTGATACAAAGTACATATGATCCTAAAGCGATGATCTACATTGTTGAAGGGAATACGAACAGAAAAAAAGTTTCTGATCATTTGGGTAAAATAGAGTTTATCGACGTTGAAAATAAAAACTTCATACCAAATGGTAATTTCAACATTACCGCGAGAATAGGATACAATTTTGTATTCTTATATGAAGACGAGATGTCTATGATGCCCACGAAAACAATCTTTTTGAAACAGGCATTTGATAGGAGAATGGGCTTTGCGGAACTGATAGAATTTATAGAAAATAACCAAGATAATGATAGCATAGATGATGTTAAATCATTGAATACTATGCTTTTCCTCGCATTATATGGATATATGAGTCATTTTTCGTTATCGGTGTTCGAAAATGCTATCATGGGATACGTCAATCATGATATTTATTTCGTTATACGAATAAATTCGCCATTACAAAAATTCGGAAAAACCGAAAACGGGGAAGTATCGTATCCCTTCATAGCAAAATTGGTGCGGGCTACAATATTAGCAAAAAACAAAAATAAGACATATAGTATACAGCTGAGCAAAAAAGACCTAAATATCAAAAATTTTTTATTCTTCTATATACAAAAAAGGAATAAAATAGCCGAAAAAATATATGAGGATATTGTCAGGAATAAAATATGTTTTGGATTGCCGGAGGTGCAGGTCGATTGTATTGATAAATGGAAGAATATGGATTATGATTTAGAAATGATTAGTAAAAGGAGCAAAATTAGATTTATTGAATAACGTTAATGTGGAAAGTAATAACATAAGAACCATTCTGTGCTATTTTAATACAATAAATAACATATTTGCCTACGATATTAGCTAAAGAACGTTCTTTAGCTATCCTTTTTTACTCCTATACAATTTTTTTAAAACGTAAAAACAGTGGAACAATATTATGGGAAACAGTCTGTTTATAACGCTTCGATTTACGTTTTTTGAGCCAAAGGCGTAACTGTTGTTATATGGTACTTTGTTAAATGTTTACTCATGAATGGTATAACGTGGTGGTGTATGATGCAACTTTAGTAGGCTCAAATTCTATTAAATAATTATGACTGGTTTTTTATCGTTTTTTTAATAATATTTTTGATTTTGAGAGAGAAATTCTTTAGATTATCCTTTTTTTGCAACTTGTCTAGCTGCACCATTCCATTTGTAAAACAGAAAGTTTATTTTTTTTGAAAATCTGTTTAATTAATCCTCACCACCTTCACACACTTCAATAGACTTTCAGAAGGTCTACTTAGTGTATATTTGATAATAATTTTTCTAGTTTTTTAAATCTTCTCAAAGCGTTCAATTCCTGCTGTTCGCATTCTTTAATAGACGTTCATAAAATCCATTCACAACTAACATTAGTATATTCTCTAAATATCGTTGGTAAAAGATTATAAAGTGTGTTTTAAAACGTTTGAACGAACAATACATGGCTCTTACTTCCCGCAAAAAAAATTAAATTTTTTTGTTTTTTTCGAACTGATAATTAGCCTGCGAGTTATCTTTTTATTAATATTGATGATGATTGATATGACTGAATAACTTCTGATTTTTGTACGAAGGGCAAAAAACGAGTTCCTATCTTTTAAGGTCTTTGTAGTAACATAAAACTTCTGAAGGTTTACGATGCTAACTAATGATTTGAAAACGAATTTAATAAAATGTGTGTTTTTGATTTGCCAACCAATTCCTAGATTTATAAAATCAGTGCCGACATATGTTGCAAAGAAAGCAAAAGAACGTGGATATTTAACTATACTAAAAAAATAAAAAGCCTATTAGCAACTTTAATAGTTTTAGATCATACTGAGATATTTGTCTCATCTAATGTAACTTTCTTTACCAGCATTTATGACAAAACTAAAGTCCCGATTCACTCATATGTTTTAAGTAAGCAGGTTTGGGCGGTAGTAATAGTTTTTATATCATTCCATGCCAAATGTAAACTCTCAGCAAGTGAGCAGCTATTTTAACAGCTAACAAAAATAATTATGATAACGTTTGCTGCTACTTTCACCGCGCTTTGTTGCTATGTTTGTACAACATGAACATAATATTTTGCTCTTCATGTCGAAAAAAGTAAAATATGAATGAATACTGTGAGAAATTACACGATATGATATAAGTTAATTTTTCTTTTGTTGTGTTAACACCTAACATTTTTACTTCGATTCCTGTTTTTATTTTTTTGATCACAAATTCTTTTCAAAAATAATAACACAATTTAGATACTTGAATTGTTGAAGTTGGCTCTTTCATAACCATCTGTTATTTAATTTTAAAATTACTCCGATTTTTGATATAAGAGAGCGTTGAAATTTACGTCCTTTCAAGACACTTGCTATACAATTAATCGTTATTGATGTCATTTGAACATATTATATTGCTTTTTACAACTTTATTTTGTGTCTGATAAATTACCAATTATCATTTCATGAAATTTTCACCTCAATAAAATTATCATTGCGATAGTATAGAATCAGTTTCTATTTGCTTTAATTGTATCATAAAAATTCATTTATTTCCAGGTTGTCGAATTTTTTGGTTGAAATAAGCAGTACAGGCCATATGTATATCTACCATCTGTCTAACGTCTCTGCGAAGAGTGATATGTCGTATCTTAAGAACGCATCGCCCTGTAATTCTAGCCACTTCGGAAAGACAGCCTATTAAAAGCTATAAACCAATTATGTAATCATGTGGACAGCAAAGTTAAAGACACAACACTCCCTTCTTCAGAAAAAGCCAATTGAACAACGATCAATATGTCAGCCATTCAAGTGTTTGAGTGGCTACCTGGATCACTGGAAAAAAATGTTAACCGCATAGAATCTCCTATAAAAATATGAACGATGAACCGGACATAGGACAAGGTTTCCTGGCTGCCTGATAGGTCGCTGGGAATTATCTTTTAATCAAAATCCCGATAGGAAGAGTTTCTCGGGGTGCATCTGGGAGGTTTCACGCAAGCTATGACTTGCATGTCAAGGTAATAGCTATAGTTGCAGAATATTACCCTGTTGTTATTAGTTTGCACGCCATATTTCACCATGAACCAAGGGCTTGTGGCCATGATCGATCATAGCGGGCTAGCAAAGTAGTGGGAACTGAAGCAATGAAATCAGTTAACAAACATATTTTTAAAAAAGGAGTATTAAAACATCATGTATGTTGTTTCAAGCGTTTTTTAAATTTCAAACGAATCCTTCCAAGAATAGATTTGTTCGCCTTCAACTTTTCACTATCAAACAAAAATATTTTAATTTTTCAAGATTTAATTTCTAAATAAGACAAATTTTTTTCTTTTTAAATGATTATTTATGGATGATGCGCAAATTTTATGTTCTTTCTGCCACATACACCTCATCATAAACGGTTTATTCGAGTACATATTTTATAATAATTCCAAAATGCCATTGTTAATATTATATCATAAATTACAGGTATTTTATAAACATTACGACTCGTGTCAAGTTAGAAATTCAGTTTCATCAGATTTTGAGTTTTTTTGATATAACTGCATAGATTATCACTTATATGTGGTATGAGTCGCTTCTTACATTTTAATACATCTATGTGTTAATTCAATTGCTTTTGGTATATAAGAAAAAATTTTTCTTTGCTTAGTTCAAAAATCTGAATCTTGTTGTGGAAAACATGTTTTCCTTTCTATGAATAACTCACATCGGTATAATTTTTTTGCCTTCATGCCAAAAAATTTGCAGAAAATACCATAGAAATGTGTATGGTTAATATATACGATTGTTTTCTAAAACAAAAACGAGAATGTAAACACTTCTTTTTACTGTATTTCAAGAAACAGGAACATGTATAAATTCATTAATTTTTTGGATAAAAGTTCAATACATCAATGAACATGTTCTTCCGAATTCGTCATTTACCATATAGCGCCATCGCTTTCTTATTCAGAAGACATGCTGTCAAATGTGAAGAGCTGTAAATGATGATCGCTATTTTGTGATTTAATGATCTAAATAGCGCTATGAAATCAATATACCATAAATAATTTAATTAACAACTGATTTTATTGTCTTTTACTTCTGTAGTCATAGGAAGTATCGAATAGCTAACACCATGCTGGTGTTTTCTTAAATTACGTTTTTAGGAATAATTAGAGTATATCAAGAAGTATTAATTCATACAAAGAAATGTTCCTACGCAAATTTTGAGTATTGCCTTAGTGGTTTTACTTCCAATTTTGTAGCTTAGTTCCGTATTTGGTCGCAGTGAAAATATATAAGAAAATCAAATATCATCGGTATGGAAATTCTTTTTTTGACGCTTATATTTATGAATGAAATTTTTTCGGCTGCTAGTTTGGATACCGATAGATCAAGCGTGTCAAGTGTTGAAAAACCAACTAAAAGCTATTTCCGTTGGGTGAGATCTAGTACGAGAAATCCGAATAAAAAAAATAAGCCTCAAACTGATGAATCCTCGTTAACATCTGCATCAACAAGCAATATGAGTTCATGTCAAGGTGTAGCCCAACGTAAACCTACGAGTTACGTAAAAGCAACTAGTTTAAGTCAACACAACGGTGTCTCAAATGCATTGTATTATTGCAATACAGAAGCCCGGGATACATATACGAGGCAAAGTAGTACCGGTAGTACTAATAGCACTGGAACTAACATGAGTGAGACAAGTGCTAGCAGCACAGAATCTCAGCAAACAGCTTTATATGTGAATGCTCCAGCGGTGACAAAAGGTATTTTACGACAAAATTCAGAAAGTTCGGCGCTTCAAATGCCTGATGATTCTTTTTCCAGGCGTCATAATTCTGAAAACAGTGGCACTTTACCCGAAAAAGAACATATCAGATTGGAATCCGATAAGCGGAATCGCCGTGTTACTTTTCCAGGAGCTTTGAGTATAGGAGATAGGCCTCTTCCAGAACCACCCGAAACAAGACAGTCTTTTTTATATGTTGACAGTTATGTTTTAAACAGACAGACGCCTAATACAGACGTTTTTCATTTTTTTTTGCTAGTTCTCCAAATTTGTCCCTATGCAACTCAACAGGCCATGATGCAAGTGTAAAAACAGGTAAAAATTTGATACAAGTCGGTTTTACCGAATTTTCTAACGATTATACATATGATTATGTGAATATGCAATCCGGTTGTTTTGGAGGTAAAGAAGAAATAGTTCAACAGCTGTTGGACAAAGAATATCGTTCAAAGATTCCTGCGGATACACAGGTAATACTAAACGAAATAATGTCAGAGATCTTACTCTGCCAAGCAAGTGGAATTGTGGTTTTGGGGGTTCTTTACAGTAAGGAATCATTCCTCACGTGGGGATTTAATAAGCCCAAACTGTTGAACGCAATGAAAAGCGTGATTATCGCGCTTACTTGTTACCCTCAAATGGACGTGACAAACCCGGATGCTGGTAACTGGGCACATACAAATTCAGAGCTAAAAAAAATAGTAGAAAACATACAAACTTTAAAAAAAAGGCATACTGAGTTAATCTCCTTATTATGCACAGCAGAAACGTGTCAAAGAAACCTGGGTGAATGTATATCGAAAATCCTGCAAAGTTCGAGTAACATAGAACTACATGGTGATAATGATTTTGATTCATCGCTTTCAACCTTGCGTAATACTTTTAACCAAATGGCAATAACTGTAGAGTCTTTAAAAAGTTATGTTAATGGTCCTTCTGGTTATAAAAGATGCCCTGAATTATTCCTTGTTCTAAAACATATATTTGACAAACTACATCAAAATTTTAAAAATCTGAAAACACTGTTAAACACTGATACAAAGATGAAATCATCTTATTTACAAGATTGCAATACGAATTTTACACAACATGTGACAGCTTTGGTAAATGTTGTAACATTTTGCCAAGATATTCATCGGTTGAATGTGGACATAGTGAATCAGTTCTCGATGATACATAAAGAAATTATTAATACAAGGCTAGGAATTACGAATGCCGGTTCTACTCATTAAATTACATTTAACGTGATAGTGCAACTGCTTTGTTATAAAAATTCCAAACTACTAAGTTGTATATTGATATGAAAGCGTTCATTCTCTTATACTATAATTTTATACCCGAAAAAAGCAATTACAATTTGAAGTAGATAGTGATATGCCTTTTATTTTGCAAGTTGTTTAGCAATACATTCTTCTTTTCTGTTTTTTAGTGTTTCTGGCCGTAGTATATAGCCATATATGCCACAAATAATACGTTTCTAGTTCTTTTATCCGAATTCTCCTTAATTCTATATACTTGCTCAATTTAACCATTCCCATCAAGAAATTTTCGGTGCCAGCGCAGCTTTTCAACATTGCGAACCATCTCCTCATTTTCGGGTTTTTTAATAATTTATGAATTTTACAATGATGAAAAATAATTTCAAGACCAGCGAGGTCCAACTTAACACGTTCTTTCGTGTTTACAGGTGGTAAAATGTACATAAAGTGTTTTTTATAGTATTTTAGTCCATTTATATCAAATTCGTGTTTCAGTCCGGATTAATTGAGTATATATCCGGTGTTTCAGGATATAGTTCGATTTTATAGAAAAAGTTAACCATTAGTAAATATTTATAGGTCATTAGTTAAAAAATTTATTTGAAACGTATAATTCTCGTTACCTCTAAAAATGTTATAGCTGGCAAATAATTTGCACACATTGAAATAACTTGTTCGGCTTTACTTGCATGTGTGTTCTTACTAGATTTGACAACGATAGCTCATGATTTTTGCCTGAGGTGACAACAACCTCCACGTAGTCCCGGGCGGAAATGCGCAGTTATTCGCGCTGCGCGGCTAATGTTGATTGCCAGTTTTCCGGCATGGGGTGGAGGGTTCGCTCTCTCAGCCGTCCACCCCGGACATCCGTCGGGATAGCCAGCGGTCTTAGGCCGGCCACCGTGCCGGTATCGTGCAAGGAGGTGGGTGATAGGCTGTAAGATATACAGCCGCAGATGGAAAAAAGTCCTCATACTAAGGTCAAAGTATGAGGCCTTGTGCGAGGTGTGAGTGTTAAAGATGTATACCTCAAGGCGGAAATAGCTTGGGGCGCCCTTAGGAAGGGAATGGACAATATGTTGTCAGCATACTGCTGAAGTCCCTGTTGCGTTATGCGACATACTTCGACTTACATCCATGGTTCACCAAACAAAACTCAGGTTTTGACCATGTAGGACGTGTTTGTTGGGTGAGCTGTGCAGAACTTCCATGAACCGAAGGTGGGTGGCTATGGTTAAAGCCCTAGCGGGCCAGAAAAGGGATTTATTATTTTTGCTGTTGACAATGAGGAGGTAGGAAAGATATGTTGCTATTGATGATAATAAAATGAAAGATCAGTCACCAGATTTTTAAATAAAACTCTTTTAGTCAAGAAAAAAATGTTCGATATTAGGCATTTACACAAGGTGATTCTTTTAAAAACTTTCCTATAATAGAATATTCCTTAAATCAACATTTCCATGCTTGTAAGCATCAATATTTTTTGAAATTGGCAATTTTTACAAACACAATAATTACCTGAATAGAACAGCATGGTAATGCCATGGAATATAAATGTAAACGTGAGAGCATTGTTTTAATGCTAAAAATATATTTTAATTATAGACAGAAATATTATTGTAAATACTCGTTAACTATTTGTACATGGATCCTTTACGCAAAATAAAACATAAAATATTTATACAATAGAAGAATAAAACGTTCATTTGAAAAAAGGACGATAATTCCGTCTCAATATTAAAAATTTATTTCACATCCTGTAATATTTACATAAATTATGAGTAATTTATAACAGAAAAATCATATTATTTGATACCAGATAACATTCGAAACTTAGCCGAGCAAAACATTAACTTAGTATTTTTTCGTAATAAACATGACTATAATATGATAATTTATAAAAAATTATACTTTATAACTTTTAGTTCCTCCACTATCAGATTAAATTGAATTTATTTTTAGTTTCCATACTATAAACAAAAATAACACTTCTTTAGGTACTACTACGCTTACCTTGTTTTACGTGATTTTGATTGCATTTCATACTAAGCATTTTTATCAAAAGAATCTTTTAATTGTATTTTCGCGCTTTTCTTCACTTTATAGATACTTTTTTCCTTGAGCAAGTATTTTACCGAAATAATAGAAAAATTAGTGCGGCCAAACGTTTATCATGAACATTTGTTGTTTTTTCATAGGCTTTATGTATACACCAATTTAATGCGCTATTATAGTTTAACCAACTTTTTAAAAACTAGAAGAGCCTTTATTTACTTTTACTTCCTCATAGCATACACAGACACTCTCCCGGTAACCATTAATCAGTTCAATACTTCATTGTTGCGTAAAAATAAAATGTTTATTCACAAAAATATTCGCCAACCCCTTACGAATCTCTTTCAAATGCCAATAGACCTTAACGAGCACAAATACTTAATAACTGCGCTGGGCACCATCGTATTAATGGCAATGTCCTCGTATGCATCCTGTTCAGCAATTGCACAGTCATCAATACACGCTATACCCTTAGCCAATAAAAAATCAGTCACCACAAATTCGTACATTGCGGTTATTATGGGCTCAACCATATTCGTATACGCACTTATACTGTGCACGTTAATAGCTAACAGGATTACTCTGGAAATGACTGTCAACGAGAGCATGTGCCATTTTGGGGCGGGTGTGATGTTCGGATGCAGCGCGTATTTTAGTGGAATGGCATTTGGCGAAGTGTGTAAGAGGAGTTATCTGACATTGGAGAAAAGAGAAGGTTTCTATATAATCTTTATATGTACTTTGAGCGCTGTAGAGCTTATAACACTGTTTGGTTTTTTAATTTCTCTTTTCCTCATTCTAAAATAACCAAATAGGAAAAAGCTTCAACTTGAAAACCTGGTAAATAAATAGTTTGTGCTTTGGCGATCCCAAATTAGACAGAACGTGTTTCTGCCGGCGTAAATATTGTTGGTATTACCATCATTACTTTTAATTAAGTGCACAGATTCTCGATTAACAGGAAAGATCGGGATTATTGATTTTTTTATTAGAAGTTAATTTGATTATCTCCTCTATACACACCACCTAATCAAACACGCTCTTCTGGTGGGATTACTAATTAGTAAATACTTACAGTGGCAGTCATTCATAACAAGTACGATCAATACTTGGCATTAAATGCCGTGTTACGTGCTACAGAGTGTTTGAAGGCACATAATCGGCGCCGCGGTCGCCGCAGAACTTGTTTTAAATCTGAGACGTCCTTTTTCAGAGCACGATCAAAAGCTTTATATTTGTAAAAAATCGTTCTCATCTCTAAGCATGGAAAAAGGGATATTTCTAAAGGATACACAAGTGTGAAACTTGCACGTCATTGTCACCGGATTAAAAAATTATACGGGCCCTGTTAAAAGCAAGAATATTATCACTTACGTCCATTTATGAAGAATCCTTTATTCTGTCTTACAATGTATAAATAATAACCGTTACTACCAATCCAGATCACCCTGACCAAGCGAGAATGCATAATCAGAATTTCCAATATTCAGAAATCCTTGCTTAAAATTCACCCTCCACTTGTACTTGCTCTTCGTAACCTTATCATACAGGCACATCATGAAATTTTGCGTATTCTTCCCCTTTATGTCGTCCTCACTGTCCGAACAGCTTGCGCTCTCCACAATAGGTTCCTGCACAACATCACCATGATTTTCTATGCGCTCAGTGAGATTATTCAACCACATTACTTTCAAATCGTGTATCTTCTTGAGATCAACATCGCTCTCGTTTTCTAGCATCCTTCCAACTTCCTCTACAATATCGCGGTATACTCGCGACATTTCAAAAAACATCGACATAGGGGTTACTTTTTTATTTTTTTATTTATGAATTTTGAGACAAAATGTTTTAAATGGAGGGTGTTTTTATGTTATAAGGTGATAATTTCTATGAAATGAAGGCTTGGTGGCCATGGTCGGTTCTAGCGGACAAGAAGAGCGTGTTTAATCGGATTATATACTATAAGATGATAATTAAATTAACTTTAAGTAGAAAAATGGAGGATGTTTTCTATCGTGCTATTTTTGCGATAAAAAAAGGTTAAAAAATGAGAGAATTCAGTTTATAGTGCTTGACGATGGTTGGTGACAGACATTCAATCTTATTTTAAATACACGCATACTTTTAGGCTGAAACATACAAAACTTTATATCTGTAACTCTTTTGCATCGTACACGAATGCGGGTCTTTGCGTTAGCTCATTATTTTTTAGTACGGTTTGGCAGAGCCTGATATTTTTACAGTAGTACGGTATATACAACTTATGAATAATATTCTTTTAAAAGTATACTTGGTTATTTGAATTGGTTTGCAGCAGAATATCAATTTTAGACGATACGTTATGTAACGTACTTACAGTATAACGAGAACTCATCAGAATACAATAATTTTTATCTGATAGAACAGGTCGGAGATAACCCTCCAATTAATGTCTATTAATAGTAAAAAATGTCTAAATTGCCTACAGTAAACCTGTGTGGATGAAAAATAGTTTTATACGTGTTTTAAACTACAAAAATGTGTTATATGTTGGATTGTTATGGTATATACCATAGAAACATTACATTAAAGGTTGTATGTGATCATGAACAAGCTTGAAACTTATAATGAAAGATTCAAAGTGTATTGTATGACAGAATAGTAATGTTTATTCGTATACTATAGTCGAGGAATGAACGGCATATCACTACTACTAAAGAAACATGATCATTATGGCACAAATCAATAATAAATATATCAAAACGAAAGTCTAGCTCATTGCAGAAGAACGATGTACCAAATAACAAAGTTTATCGAATTATTTTAATAGAAGAAAGATTAATTGTTGTATCTTTTAGCATGTTCTAAAAGTAAAACACGTCAGACCAAGCTAAATAAAGATTACGGTTGCGATTTATAAAATGATGTCAAACAATAATTCAACTACCATAAAAATGCAAATATTCTCTTATATATGAAAGTAATGCTTCTTAATTCAATAACTAACCACGTTTTTGCTACGTTGACGAGTTAACAGTTCATAAAACATTGTGTAAATACAGAATGTTAAGAAATAACTAAATGTATCCAAGAATCAAATTCCTATGTTGTTTTACCTAATGATTTCGAACACCAAGACCTAAACTTCATCAATTTCTAAAAACATACTTCAGTAAGTACAAACCTTACCATCTTTGACGCACTCTTAACGATGCTAACCATAATTAAACTACTAAAATATGTTATATTAGCGTGGTAGAGTGTAAATATTGTATAAAAGTATCATTCCTGTGTATAAAATAGAGATAACTTGTGCAACCTAACTTTAAATAAATATAACGTTACTTCATTAAAAACAGGTTTTTTCAACTAAAAATTAATTTAATCATCACCTTCATACATTTCACCCAACTCAACACACTCCACTGATCCGCTGGGCCAACCACGGCCATCGGCCCTTTTATTATGAACATCTAAAAACAGGTGATCTCTTTAATTTCTTAAAAAATATGTTATTATCACGGGTTGTACTAAAATTAATGCTGCAGAACAAAGAACTGTTCTGTCTTTGTTAGAAAAATGCACGAGGTCTATTTAAAGATGAACAGAAGTATTATCTATTGGGATGCGCGGCAGAACAAAACAAAGCTCGTAGATAAATAGTTTAATTTATAAACGTTTCCTATATAAATATATTTGCCACGTGTTAACAATTTAGTGATGTTTGGCCAGAATCCTGCTTCATATCACTTCATACCTTTGAACAAGTAAAAACGGGCTAACAGAAACAATAGACGAGAATAGAAACTAAAGAAACAGATGATTTGTAGTAACAAAAGGTTGAATGTTGTTGTGCGAGGTAATAATTAAACTGAGTTTTATTAAAAAGAAACAGCTGCTCAATACCCGCTTACGAAGGCAAACTAGGAAGTGTATTTCTAAGAAAAGGATGAATAGTTTATACTCACAGGAGTATCAGTAATGATTATCCACGTCAAACATCACTAGACGGCTCTCAGAGAATAATGATATCAATTCTAATGATAAATGTTACAACATCTTTTTAAGTAGACATAACCACAGCCCGATGATCGCTGCACATGTATTAATAGCTAACCAGTAATACTAACATCTCAGTTAGAACAAAAAACACGAAATAATAACGTCGTGTAATAAAATTTAGTTGATTAGTCATTTAATCAAAATATCTCCTTCCTACTATACAAGTCTCTTTCCTCAACGCTACCTTACATCTGAGTAATATTCAGTTCTTCAATCAGATTATTAACAAAAAGCACAAATTCGTCGTTCCGTTCCTCAAGTGTATCAATCTCTTGGTAAGGAATAACGTTCTTCACCTCCAATGTAACCGAAATCGTGGTTCTCTCTACACTATAATTACCAATTTTGTATGAATTAGAGGGCGTATCATTAAAATACTCATCCAATTTCTTTGTAAACTCTCGTTCATTCTCCTTAAACGATTTGTAGTCAAATTTGAACGTGTAAACGGTGGAAATAAAATCTGATTTTCTCAAGTTAAAGATCTGCGCAGCGTTAAAAAAGTTGTTTTTTAACGTAATGAACTTGTCATCAAGAAGAAAATCTGTGTACAGTATACCGATGCTCAGCACTTCGTATCGCTTGCCTTCCACAAAGAAAATATCGCCGTAATCAAATGGCTTGATGAAGAACACGAATATTACCGACGAGAAAATTTCTTCAACAAGAGATTTGAACGCAAACGTAAATGGAAATATAACTAGGCCGGCCATTGTGAAGGAGTTTTGGAATGATGGAAGATGGCCTGTGAACACAAGCAGGATGAAAACGATGAATGGCACAAACAGAGATGAGATCAAAATGTTGATCTTCACCATGTTGTTGCTGTTCTGTTCAAGCGCACGTTTCAGGCGCTCTCTTTCTTCGAACAACGCAAGATAACGTTTTATGAACTCATGGCGTGTGACTTGATTGTTTCGGTCAAAATCGAAAAGCGAAAAAATCTCAGGCTCGTTGAATAAACGATCAAAGTCCTCTCTCACCAAATAATTTCTGTTGTTTTTCTTTTTCTTCGCTTCTCGTCTTTCGATCTTTTCCTTCCCAGGATTCTTTGGTTTATCTTCATACTCAGGATTCTCCTCCTCTGCTGACTTATTCTCATGATTTTCTGCCTCGTGAATGGCTGTTTTTACATTTTCGTTTTCAGCATTCAGCTCCTCCTTTTTGCTCACTTCGCTGTAGGCGTTGCTTTCCGCACCGCTATCGAAGTTGTATGAACGGCTCATATGCATGATAGTATCAAAGAGCTGTGCTGCGTAGCGTCCTAAGTTAGTGATCTCTTTGGGCAATGCACGGTTTATCTTCTGGATGTGTTTCAGTACCTCCCTGTTGTGTTTTACCCTATTCTTGTAATTCATTTGATAGGAGTAAAAATCAAGATAATCAACGATTGTACCCGATATGAAAAGACAAAACAGTGTCAGACCGAGCGTGACCGTTATTTTCGTAAGCAAATGGTTAAAACTTGCGTATTTTTCCTCAACCGACTCGAGGCCCATGAACCTGTGGAACAGAAAGTTCAGTGAGCTGAAAATTATGAACGTGAAAATGACACGCATCCTGAAATGTTGTTTTTTGAAAAGAAAAATAATAAATTTGCTCTGGTAGAATAGATTGAACGCCTTTAAACGCATGAGCCTGACAATCGACTCGGCAATGAAGAACGAGGCAACACACCAACATATGTAGAACGACACGTAAAGAACAAGCCTGATGATTTGTTGGTTCATGTAGTAAGGAAGTGAGTAATACGGCACCAGGCTGAGTCCAAGAAGAACAAGACCTGCAAAGAAGTAGAACACGACCTTGCCGATCGTGTCATTGATTTTTTCTTGGAACTCAATCTTGGTAAATATTTGTTCATCCAAAAGAGTTTCGATCTGCTCTTGATTTTTTGGATCGAGCGCGTTCATAAGGTAGCACCCTTTTTCTACTTTTATTTTATTAACCTAAAAAATTCCGCACTCCTTTTTGCTTGATATCAAAAAAGGATCAACCACGACGCAAGATGCGAATGTTTCCTGGTTGCTGCATCAGTTAGTTAAGTTTTTTGTGTCATTGAAAATTCTCCATTTTTATAGATAATTAGTCTTTAATATACATATTAATGAGCCCGCCCATATTACCATATAATACGTTTCTAATCTTTGTAATACGAATTACATTGCATTCTATAACAAATTTCTGTGGTTATCAATCAAATCATTGCAATAAATTAATTAATAAATCTTTTGTTCTTATGAATGAACTAAAACGAGTAAAAAATGTTCTTGTGATGCTATTTGTTAGTGATTGAAAATGACCTATCTGGATTCGAGATAACAAAAACGATTCATATGTGTTGGTTTGAATATGTGGTATCAAAATGGAGATTTTCTGTGCATATCTTTTTATCTGATTACATATTTGACATATATGATAAAATTATATATGATAAAATTAAAATTTAATTTTTTACTCCTCAGTACCGCGCTTTTTGCCAAATAGGACTCATTGCCATATATAATAATACTATACAGGTTATTATACGTGTAAAACGCTACTACGTCATGAAAATTAGACAATTAATTATAACATTAACACATTACTGTATTATATGTAAATTTGGAAATATGAGCTTAAGATAGTGAATAATTTCTCATTTTAGAAAAATTGTGTATAAATCATTAATTTATCTGTATCATTGAATATCATATAATTTTTAAATTAATATTTCTATCTTTACGTCATTGAATGGTCTTAAAAAGAGTAATTAATAAATTAGAAACATGTTTTCTACTTTAATAATTTTCATTTACTCTTTTATATTCACACACTGATAAGCAAGATGTATAGCATTTCTTATTAAATGATTATTCCCGTATTTTACAGCTTTTCAACTCATGAATGAGTCTGTCACCTTAGAATGATATGTACTGTTCTATAGTAGATAACAGTTGGTTATAAAGGGGTTAAGAACACCTTATAACTGTTGGTATCTCCTAATAATAATTATTTGTTATACAACATCACTCCTTTAATAAGTTTTGCTCCCACAAAAAATGTGACACACATTCTATAATTATTAGTGGTTCAATGTTTTAAATTTGGTTACCTACGTTATTTAAATTTATAAAATTGTTTTATTCCACACTTTTACGCCATGTTATGTCATATTGAGAAATTGTTTTATTTTTGGTTTTATTCCTATCCTAGCCTATCACCGTGTGTATTCATTGTCATTAACCAACCATGCGCTATCTATTGGTTGTAAAGGGTATTACTCCGTACTAGCAGTTTATGAAACTGCAAGCCATAACAAATGAAGCAGATTCAGGTATGTGTTTTACATTCTATAAATACACGTTGAATGAACAGTTTCATTGTTTAAAACGCATTCATTCCATACTATTCGTAACCACTAAAATGGTTATTGAGAAAAAAATATCGAACGACTCGTGTAGAGCTGATCAGACAAATACTTGGCCAGAAGTAGCGAATTATAATCTCAGTCCACTTGCATTATAAATGATAATATGGAAACATGAAACAATTTTACTTTTAAATTTGCATGTTTACTTCTTTATTGATAGTTTGTTGAGTTACTTCATTTATGATGCGGAAAATTTTAATGTTAATGATGTACACGATCGTGTAATTAAATCAGATATAAACAATATTTTACACGAGCAAAGAAATGTATAAATAATTAAAGCTTAACGATGTTGATAGTGTTATACAGGAAAAATAACATTATCCAATAATTAAATCATCATCAATATCAATAAAAAGACAACTCGCAAGCTACTTGTCAGTTCGGAAAGAAAACAAACGATGTTATTTTGATTTTTGACAGTAGATAGAAAGTTATTTATTATAATTCCATTCCCATCATCCGAAATTCATTCAGTAATCATTTGTGATCGATGTTTATATTAATTGTTGGATGCCGGCGAAAAATTAATTTTATTAGCCCTATCGAAAGATATTGATCAGCAAGAAATGAATAAAAATGAATGAATTTGGGATGGTTAGGGAAATTATAAACCAAAACCACACTAATTTTAACCTTCCATTTTCCAAAAGGAATAGTACAGCCAGTTTAGTAACTAAAAGAATAAGGGATATTATGAAATGGATGTATGCACAGAATGCGGATTTTCGGAATAAATAAACGCAGAATATTCAACTTAACAATTGATTACTCCTAGCAGATAAGCCTTTTGTTCAGCCTTTATCGTCTTTTACGATGGTACATATTTATTGCATCTCACACCTAACAACGGTATTTTTCCTTCAATTCGGCACATCCACCTACAAATTCGCCATTGATAAAGATCATCGGGTACGTTTCATGACCATAACATTTTTTTATCTCTTCCTCGAGCTCCTCCTCTCTCGCCCTGTAAATGTAATCAAATTCGATATTCTTTGTGTTTAAAATCTCCTCTGCACGAACACAATAGGGACATTCCTTGAAACCAATGAGAATGTTTCGCTTCTTTTCTTTGAGCTCGTTGATTCTCGGAAAAATATCAGTTTTGAGAATTTCAGCCATTTGTTGTTCCTGGGTGTTTTAATTGCAAATGATAAAATAGTTTATATAAATGACAATCATTAAAATGTTACTGCCAAAGTCATTATAACCATGAATCGATCGATGTGTTACATGTTATAACATGTATGAACACATTAATTCTGTTTTATAATATCAAAGCAAACAAACAAGTTGTTTAATAATATCTGGATGTTCGTAAGGGAAAATTTCCCGTATTGGAAAAAAAATGTCGCTGAATAAAAAGACATAAATAAGTTATTTAAGTGCGCTTTAATAAATTTATATCAGTCATTTTGCAATGTTATCTGCCATGTATACATTTATTGCACACAGAAACGCTTTTAATTTTTTAATACGAGTAAATCCTTCTTGAAATAGCAGTTTCCTACATTTCTCTCTAATATCTGTTGAACGACTACCGTGATTTCAAAAATGTATTGGTAGTTTACAACACCATGCAGCAAAAATGTGCATGGCTCTACGAATTAAATATTCTTACCAGAAAATCACTCATTTGTGTAAACGAATCCGTCGACAAACAATAGACGAGTTCAACCGTTCATAATTGATTTATTGAACGATTCAAAATAACTTTAATCAAATTGAATAGTTGTCATTTTTCATACCATCCTTCTTATTTTTAATTTATACCACCAATACTATTCGTCATCCAACAGAAACGCAAATAATCTCCTTTATTTATGGTGAAAAGAGCTGTTGATGTACACATCAAGCATTACAACCCTGCTATCCTTAGTAATAACAAGATTTTTTGAAAGCTATTGAATTACTTTGATATTAATACCATAAAACACCACTCAATATGTTTTTCATAGTATTTTAGCACCTATGCTGGTCTGGTCATTCTTTGATTCGCAAAATCAAAACATTACACTTAAAACTGTCAAGTGAGAACAAAAATAAAAATATCCTGTAAATAATATCGTTTCCGTGTAACACTGAGGATATCAGTAATAATTTTAGCGTGGTATAGTGTTAAGCCGATCTTCAGAAATCGGTGATTTTGTTTTATGTGTAGGAACTATTATGAGTTATAGTGTTAGATTTATTAATTCGTTTTCAAATTTGTTAAGCTCCGTTTTTTAGTCTTACGTATCATTGAAAACACACACGTGAATACGTAGGAATAGTTTTGAATAACAGGCTGTGTTCTAAAGAAGAATATTGGACAAAATCTGATATTATAAAATTACAAGTGTTTCTTTGTATCATAATTATATCGGTACATCTGATCTCATGTTCACGATAAATAATGAAATTTTAATTTGTTTTCCTTCCGTGAATCAAAGGTTATACGAAGCCATAGTGAGCATTGGTGGCTAAGAGAGTTTTTTAGATGTACGAGGATTAATTGAACGTGTTTTCAAAAATTAATTTTAAGTTTTTTCATTATTTGCGATTAATCGATTATTTCTTGTAACGAGTGACTGTGAATGTGAAATAAATAAATTCTCAGATTTTGTAATTAAAAATACCGAAAAATCATATTTTATTTAATGGAAGCAAAAATACGGCTCACTTATCACATTCTGTATAAAAAAGCTAAATTATGTTGCTTATATCACTTTTATATTTCTTTACACGTGAATAGTGCCATACATCAGTTACCATCTAACCTGCCAACTATTTCCCTCGGCCCCATCACAAAAATATTTTTCGTTAACCAATCGGCCAGTCCTTGAATCAAAGATGCTGAAATATAATGGTATAGTAGAAATAACCGGAAAAAAGGGCAGTGGTCGCACAAACATAGTTTTAAAAGAATCACAACGCAAAGGAACATTATTCATATCAGTAAAACCGCTGCCAATCAACCGCTATACAAATCTACTTGCAAAAAAGTATGGTAACAAGATCACAGAGATTGACGATCACCTGAACAACACCTTTATACTTATAATAAACAAACTTGAAAGACTAGAAGCATTTATTTTGTATAAATTGAATGATCTAGTCAAAAAACATGGTATATCACTAATCGTATTGTACGAAATAGACTTTCTTTTATTGGATGACTATGTTGAGATGGACTCAATATTTTGTGTAATGAATAAATTGCACGAAATAAAGTATAATAATAGATTGGATGTTGTTTTTGTTACTCTGTATAGAAAAGTGTTTAGCCACAACTATAACATCAGATTAAGCATGGAATATTTCATTAATGAGAGGTATCAGGTGAGTAGACGAAACGATGCAAGAAAGATAGTTCATGTTAATTATTCAAATAATGACGTGTTCAACGTGCTGATAACTGATGATGATGTCATTTATGTTCGTAAACAAGAAGAATAGGACGAATGGTAGTCTACATTTATTAGTATTCGTGTGATTTTCAGATGCTATGGATCAGAACGTAGCATATTATCGTTACTATCGTGTTTTTTGTTGAAGTATTCATCGAAGATTATATTTCTACTATTACAATGGATTAAGGACACGGAAGTTACGACAAACTTTTATTCAACCATTTAATATTCATAAATATATCCGGGTTGAAATATTAAAAGTTATTGTAAAGTGTTATACTACATTAAATGTATATTTTAATAATTTGAGAATATATAACTGCATTCCACGCTTATTTAAGAGTTAAATAGTATAAAATGCTAATTTCTGTGTAAATAATCTTCATCAATACCATGGGATATCTCGTAGTTAAAGCAAAAAAATGTCTTTACCGTTTAAATAGTTGTTATTGTAACTATTAAGCCCATTTTCATAGAATAAACAAATATCTGTTGTCAATTACATTTTCATGGAACGAAACGTAAGTAAACTTTGCGTATATCATATGATAGGCCAGTTCCGTGCACTGATTTATATTAAACACGTTATTTCTATTTTATTAATAGTGCTGCTGCATCCCTATTAGAAGTTATTACATAATTTATCTTAGTTTCCGTAACGTAATATACCTTAATAACACGAAAACATTCTCTACGTATCGTGTGGTTAAGACAATTCGCTAAAGATTTGAAATTTATAACTTTAATGTATAAACAGAAAATGATAGCCATTGTAATTCTTTACAACGAGCGTAATTTATTTATTTTCACAGTAAAACGGAATATAAACTTGTTTAGAGCAGACTAGTCATCTTCGTTCTTGAGGCACTGTAGCCCAGCTAACCATGTTTAATTGTCTTTTCCATTATTAAGAAGCGAAAAATTAATTTTTTCGCCCAAGATCATTTCACATTGCAAACATGAATGATAAATTGCCAAGAATGGAATTATAGTCTGGTAATTTTTATTCCCGACGAAAGCAAAAAACTGACTATTTAGAAAACTTCAGATTCTATTTTTCTGTAACTCTCAATCAACTTTTGAATTTCGCCCCATTTAATGAAAATGCAGCCAATCCTGTCTCACACAAAGGCAGATTACCCCTTTCTGACGTAGTAAGCAACGATGACGTTCACACCCATTCAATGAACTTAAAGGAACAAAGGGTTAAACGTGTCCGCGAAATACTCAGTGAAGATTCCGAACGAAAGACTGGAAAGATACTAAGCAGGAAGCCGGTCAACATCGCCTGGATTGTGCTCTCGGTAATCCTAATGATCGTGTCTTTTGCGATGGCCGTAGGCGCGTACATGAGCAAGAAAGTGCTTGACAAAAACGCCGATTTTTACAACGTTTGGTGGCACGCCTGCCTTGTGTTATTTTTCTTCTTCATGGTTAACGCAACACTTCTTATGATAGCACGGGTCGTTGATCCAACAGGCAAAGGAGAGAGCTTTCTGGCATATATGCTTGACCAGAACATGATGTTGCTGCGCATAACGCTATCTATCGGCCTTTACCTGGTGATGCTTACGCTTACCACGTCCCTACAGAACATCTTTTCGCCCATGCCGGTCATAACGGCGCCAAACAGCGAGCCAATAGTTGTTCCGAAGGATCCCTCAGACACCGCCGGCAGCAAGCCAGAATCCAAGCAACAAAAGATCAACAAGGTCAAACTGCAGGATTACATCGAAAGAAAGTACGAAAACATCGTATTCGCACTGCTGATAGTATTCAGCACGCTGCTTGCAAAGAGAATATTTCTGCAGTACATCAACCACAGGATACACTATAAGTACTACAAAGACCGGATCAGGGAAAACAAAATGATCGTTGAGTACCTGCAGAGTATTAACAATATCACGGGTACTGAGCTGGACGAGGATGAGACGGACTGGAGCAACGTGATTTTTGATTCGATGTGCATCGGCAAGGAGGTGCTCACTCTCGACGATTTCAGGAAGTTTTTTGGCACGAGCAACGGCACAAAAATCTTTGGGCTGTTCGACATCGATGAGAACAACGAGGTCACCCGGGACGAATTCACGAAGCGGTACAATTCGCTGTTCATGGAGAAGAAGCAGCTTGACCTCGCTCTTGTGCAGAACAGCTACAACCTCTACAAGTTTGACTGTCTCCTGTCCGCCATCATCGTTCCAGCAGTGCTGTTTTCGACATTCATCGTCCTTGGCGCCCAGTCCGAGTTCCAGAACTTCTTTAAATCGATCGGCGCTCTGCTGCTTTCACTTTCGTTTGCGTTCTCCAAGCTGGCGAGCGACACCTTCCAGTCACTAATCTTCGTGTTCTTTATACGGCCGTTTGACATCGGCGATATCATCGAAATTGGTGGTAAAACGTACGTTGTATCCGATCTTGGGCTGCTCTACAGCACGCTGCTATCGGACAGCCGTTACGAGACATTTCCGAATGAGCTGCTTAGAAATAGCAGCATCAAGAACCTGCGCAAGTCTACCCACGTTACCGCCAAATTCGAGTACTGCTTCAAGTATGATGACTACAGCAAGCTTGACAAGCTCAAAGAGATGATCTCCTCGTTCCTGCTTGAGAATCCAACGAAATACCACGAGCAGTTCGATATCAACCATTTTGAGATCCTCAACGAGAATAAGATGAAATTTACCATTCAGATTGTTCTGAGCTGCCCTTACCAAGAAACGAGAACGATTGTTGAGAGAAAAGATAAATTCGCAATTTTTGTGCACGAGTGTGTGAAAAAATTGGGATTTACGTATGTAGAATTGAAACCTGAAAATAAACCGCAAAAGTAGTTGCTAATGCGATAGATGCTGTTGTGGACCTATCCTGATGTGGCTAGGCACATCATTGCACATTTAAAAATTAAAAGTATAAAATTTATCTAAACTCGTAAATACTGTTTGAACCAGTCTTATACGGTGCTTAGAACTAAACGTGCGTATTATCAAACACTTATTACATTTTATACGTTAAGTCTGCTTTTTTTATTAAAAGTCTGTTTAATTATCTCCTTCGTATTCACTACCTAATCAAACACACTCTTCTAATCCTTGGGTATGCCTTATAAAGCTAAAATTTACTTTCCTGATCAAATTTATTTCTCATACAGCCAAATACTCTTTTAAAGGAGGTCCTTTATATCGTACATTCGTTCTATGCTCCATTTCAAGAGTTTTATAGCAGTTTCTGAAAGTATTACACACTTCCAATTATACTTTTTAAAGGAAAGTCAGTTTAATATTTTCTTCATATACACACATTTATCAATCATACCAGCGAGTAACACACTATCATTTTTCTATTTAACACTTTTTCATCCTCTTAACAACATTTTTCTATCATTCTATACCACTCTGTATGACACTCTGCTGAACCTTCCTGAAGGTATTTTCATCTTTATCTCGTCTAAATCTACGTTTAGTATCAAAAACACTGTTATTTTGACCAACATAACGGTTTAACACCCATCCGATGAATCATCACACCAAGCATGTACAATATAAGAGCATCGTGCATTCTCTCTAATTAAAAATGTTCTTTAATTATCTATACGCATTTTTTAACACATTTATTCTCTTCGTTTACATCAGCTAATACAAAAACATAAAATTCTCATTTAACACTTTTCTGGGCGCCATAGTGTACGTTTCTCTGCCAAGCATGTACTAATCCAATCTATTTCCAATACAACGTACAAATCTTACCATCTAACGATGATGAATAGGTAATCCGATCGCTTAACATTCTTTTTAAAAAACGTAAAAACCTTTTTTATTCCATCCTACAGAAAAGGCACTCCAATCGTTGTCTCCACCAAGATAAGGTAGCACCGCCTTAGCAATACACGATCCCAAATTATATTATGATAATATCACGACTATTCGCCCGTGAAGCAAAAACGTATTAACCGTGCGTAAAAGAGGTGTGTAACACCCTTGTGCACCTTTCTGGTAGGCACCACACCCTTAACATAGAAGACCAACACTCCTTGAATATAACCATACACAGCACGCCTCACAAAAATAAAAATCTGAGAATAAGAACGACAACGCCATCATCCTCGATGACAAGGCAAACAAAAAACTGTAAATCAAATCAAATGGAATAAATTTATTAAAACTGTGGATTAAACCTCATAGTGCCATTCTTGAACAGTCCCTGCTCAACTCTCCTACTGTACATCTCCCTTCGTCTTGCTCTTCCTGTTTTTGCTCTCTCCTTCTCTTTCTTAGGTACTTTTGCTGTTTGGTTTCTTACTTTGCCTGCTCTGTTCAGTGGAATGTTTTTCGCCATGGGGTAAAAATTTTTTGCTCAGAAAACGGGCACGTCTTTTTCTACGATTGAGATAAAATATCTTATTAAATACGTTTTTGTTGTATTATAACTAACGAGCACGTTCTATTCTACGATTAAGATAAAATATCTTATTAAACACGTTTTTGTTGTATTATAACTAACGAGCACGTTCTCTTCTACGATTGAGATAAAATATCTTATTAAATACGTTTATTACAAAAACGGGCATTCCCTCTACCGTATGTATTATAATCGTTTGTTATTTTTTACAAATATGTTTAATATAACCTCACAACATATCATTTAATCAAAATCATATTAAATTTGTTAGCGTAACCATTTCATCACGTATTACGTGAATAGTCTTAATAAAATAAAAACAACCGCTAACAGTACGAACGTTTTGTTCGCCATTCTATACGCAAAGGTTTGATCGTAAATACTACACAAATTATCATCGCCTCTTAATAAATTATTACGTTCTAAAACTATCATTTACATTCTGTGCTCTATAAATAGATTATTTACACGTTACGTACAAACAAACTATTACAACACCTTCTGAGCGAATTATTATGACACTTATCAAACAAATTGATGGGATAAAGACGGGGATAGACTATGCCTATCCTACGTTGCTTGATCGTACGTATCAGGCGTAAAAAAGTGTTAATGGGATATGAAAGGGATGAGTGCGGCTCATGTTCTTTTAGAATGAAAATATTCTCTTTGCACGTACACGGCGATAAAGACATTTAACACGTACACGTGGTTCTAATACGCCGTACAGGGTACATTAAAGCATCCTATACCAAACGAGCACCGTTTTACTTCTCTTCCTGCTGCGGCCTGGTTCAGGCACAGCCGGTCATCCTCAAATATTTTAAAATGCTCCTGCCCTTATGTTCATCTTTACATTTCGTGTTCTTTCAATTCTTCTACTGCTGTACTCTCTCTCAGACGCATCGATCCCAAAGGAACTGGCAGACCACTTCAATACACAGAAGGGCGGCCGCAACCAATTTCTTACGATCATCGGCGTTCAGCTCACCATTTTAACGCTTCTCCTGAACGTACTAAAATACAGACGGGCCCACAATTTTATTTATCCAATTGCACTTGCGACTGAGTTCACCATATCAATTACGTTCTGGTTCTTCTACTTCACGAATCCTGCGAATCTGATGCGCCCGATACCGGGCGTTGAAACGTTGTTACCGTTCTATATGGATATAGTGTATCATTTACTGCCGCTCTTGGCGCTTATCGTTGAGGCGTTTGTTATTGATCTGTCGGCGATTAGTCTGTCGCCGTGCACGTTTGCAATGGTTCCTATTGCGTATTATATCTGGGCGGCGTACCTGTCTAAGTCTAATGGGGTGTGGCCGTATCCGATGTTAGATAACATGAGTTCAACGAAAAGGATGATTTATTTTGGGTATTACACTTTGATAGGCATCGTATCATCGCAGATTTTTGTTTCTGTTGCGCGTAGAATTAGCAGGCACTGCTTTAAGGCTAAGAACGATGAACCGAGACAAAACGTGCCAGAGAATGAGGACGAACAACCAAGACAAGTTGAGCAAGACGTGTCTAGTGAGGACGAACAACCAAGCCATGTGGAAGACGTGTCTAATGAGGACGAACAACCAAGCCATGTGGAAGACGTGTCTAGTGAGGACGATCAAAGAAGTCATACGCAAGAACAATCCACACCTAATACTGAACAAGAAGAAAACGAAAAATAAACATATTAATCGTCCGTAATACAACCACTTAGGAGTGTTTCTCTTTTATCCCTTCCATCATTTTAAGTTCTACCAATTCGTTTTAATTGGTACACTAAACTACGTAATTTTTCAGCAATGTACATTCATCCATTCTTAATCACCCGTTCTTAATTAAATGCCCGTTAAAATTACGCAATCTTCCCAATGATAAGCAAATGTTAGAATTACGTCATAAATTAATTTACAATTCTCATCGGGCACTTTCAACTGTTAATACAGCATTTCGCTGAGGGATAACAAAATTTGAACGATATTATCGTTCAAAGTATTTTTTAGTTCTTTAACGTATAACATGTTTATTTCTCTTTTTTCTTAGACTGAAAGAGTTTTATTAAAAAGTCCGGTGACTAATGTTTATTTACACACCTCTCCTCACGTACACGTTCTTTTGAGAAATTAATTTAATTAAAAATTGCGGAGGATACAAAACGAGTGCTGAGAAAGTATTCGCACGAAATACTTTCTAAAATTACGAGAACTAAAACGTTTACGTGTGTTATCGTAAAATATCGTTATTCTTTAAAATTTACCTTTTCCCACGTGCAATTGCTCAGATTCATTTTTACTCTTCGTTACTGTGACACAACATCACGTGCCATTACAAATTTACATTTTGTTCGTGTTACCGGCGTTACCACGTTTTTAATTGTATTAAACTTATCTGCCACTGTAATCGCATACTACGCCCATTCAACCAATGTTTGTGTCTTACCCAGCATACCTCATGTTCCCAAACCCGTAAATGACACACTCTCCTTAATCTACGCGTTCCCTTTAAAACGATTGGTCGCCCGCACGTACAAAAATAGAAAAAATGTGCACACGCACTACGATGCGTGCCAACTCGTCATCTAGCCTTGACGAAATATACGAGGACACGAACAGTGAAAACATCAAGACGGAGAACGGGCTTGATACAGAGCACGAGGATGCGGAACAGCAGCGGCTGAGCGGCTACAAGGGCGAATGCGTGGACGAGTTCTGCTCGGGAAAATGCCAATCTGCTGACAGGCAATCGAACGGCGACAGTACTGTGCTCGATAAGCACGGCTACGTGTGTGCGGACCGCATGCTCAACGAACGGCGCATCAAGGAGTATACGCTGCTGCGCACTCTCGGCAAAGGCAGCTTTTCAAAGGTTAAGCTTGCTGCATCTCCCGACGGGCAGCACGTCGCCATCAAGATCATACCCCGCAACCTACGCTACAACTCAATCAACAAGGAGAGCAGGTGCAAGCGCGAAGAGCGCATTTACAGGGAGGCCATCATCACTGCTCTCGTGTGCCATCCTCACATAATAAAGCTGCGTGCATTCTTCTACAACGATCTGCACTTCTACATGGTGTACGAGTACGTGAGTGGCAGATCGCTACTCAACTGCATACGCGAGAATGGCGTGCTTGACGAGCAGCTCGCCAGAAAGTTTTTCACGCAGATCGTGGACGCGGTGAATTTCATGCACTCGAATGCGATTGTCCATCGCGATCTCAAAATTGAGAATATTCTGATTGACAAAGGCGGAAATATCAAGATTATCGATTTTGGATTAAGCAATTTCTACGATTCGAAGCAGTTCTTGGGCACGTTTTGCGGGTCGTTGCAGTTTGCTGCGCCTGAGCTGCTCCGAGGTAGAGTGTACACCGGCCCTGAGGTCGATATGTGGTCGCTTGGCGTGATTCTGTACGTGATGGTCGTGGGCACATTGCCATTTGATGACAAGGACGTCAGCATACTGCACAGCAAGATAAAAAAGGGACGGTTTGCGTTCCGCAGGGAAGTGTCCGCCAGCGCACGCAAGTTGATAGGCGGGCTGATCGAAAGTGATGCAAAGAAGCGCTACCGCATGAGAGACGTGCTCAAGAGTGACTGGCTCAACGAAAGAAGCCCATCACAAACGAAGCATCCACAAAATGAACAGCAATATGCACATACACATCCATACATGAATCCTACAGTCACCTCTATGACCGCTAAAATGCGTGCGCCGAATTCTTTCAATTCAGCATTCATCGATGTTCTGCGGAAGGTTGGCGGTAAGGCATTTGAAAACACGGGCACAGACATGCAGGCCTGCGCAGATGATGTTTCGATGCTCTCGTGCATCCGCCCAACCATCAAAATGTACCGCTTGTTGGAGAGTCATTTCAGCAACAAAGAATTACCACGTTTTGTGGTTACAGGCAGCCGGAAGGAGAGCCTGCACAGGCTCGTTTCAATCATGCACAACGACTGTCCGCGTCTAAATCTCATTCCTACGACAAACATCGTACAACCAAAGGTTAAAGTGCAGAACACACTATTAAAAGGCATCTTTACCGGTATAAGCTGCAACAACGTGGATAATTCAGAAAGACTTGGTAAGACCATACACCGGTTCTTCAAGCTGCATCGCATCAAAACGATGGCTGATGAGGACCATTATAGCTGTCTGCTGAAGATGGAGGGAATGTATGTCGAATTCAGTCTTGCGTTTTACTTCAATGTGGTGATAAAGAAGCATTACGTGTGTGTCAGGAAGAGACACGGCAGCAGGACACTCTTTGATACCGTGGTGGTGTGGTTGAAGGAAGTGCTGGGCAGCACGGATAACTGAGTGCATGAAAGGAGGTGTACGGTGGAAACAGAGTAATAGGCATTTAGACAGGTATTACCTCGTAAACTCATTCTCCTGTGAATATTTCAACATATACTACGCTCATATTAAATTTAACATGTGAATGAAAAACGACCGCATGATAAGAAGAGACTGAGAGCCGTGCACCAAAATGAACAGCTTAATACCATAATATGCGGTGCTCGAGTACTTCTCCGTGATGTACGATGCACAGACTGTGCAAATGACCAATCAGTGTTAATTAAATGGACCTTTCATCCCGTAACACGTGCAATCAATCATGTAATGGTACCAGGTGTGTAGCCTGCACCAAGCACAGAATAACAATTTACATCTCAAGTGTTTGTAAGAATTCGTTTATTTCAGTGTATGATATTTATTTATGAAAATTCGTATTTAAGTGTATGAAACGTGTTTATTCACCGTTGGCATAAAAGAACTACTTTTCTAAGAATATTACATACCTACCCAACTATAGCGGTTCTCGATGTATAACCCCGCACATAGACCATTTAGACAAATATTTAGATTTTGGCAGAACATTTTTATAGAGGGCGCGTGTAACCTGACAGCCTCGTTCAATTTAGAACAAAATATTCGTCCAAATTGTGTGATCCGTTGCAATTTTCGTGCATAACCAACATATTGAACTATACATGATCATAACGTGTCCTATTTATGGTTCCGACCTTCAAAAACTAATAATACGTTTACCTCGGTCTACAACGCCTATTATCTCTCCCATAAGAATATTCTTATTGATATTGACCAATCAGCTTGCAAGTTGTCTTTTTATCATGATGTTAATAAGATAATCATTTTAATTTATATCTATCAAACAGCCATCAATCCATGAGTTGAGCACCGTAATACAGTGGTACACCAATTTCTATCTGATCATTACTACCATAGACCTCATCATCTAGTCCATTCTCATTCTCAGTGCATAACTTACTCATGTTCGTGTAATTAAAGCTGTTCATTTTGTCAGATGCTGAGAGCAAACGGCACAGTTCTGCAAGCTTCGTTGTTATTTTGGTTTGGTTTAAGCTGAAGGGATTGTACCGTTTTCGTATTTTGACTGTATTCGCTGGTCTGCTGTTTCCAGTGCTGTTACGAGCTGCATTTTTATTGCCATCTCCGTTTTGATCGTTAGTTTCATCTCCGTCTTTTGTTTTTTTACCATCGTCAGGGCTATTGCTCACAGTTTCTTTTCTATTCATGCTGCTATTTTTATTTTTATCGCTGTCATCAGGGCTGTTGCTCATTGTTTTCTCACCGTCATTTTTATCTTTATCACTGCGTTTGGATTGGTTATCTTTGCTTGTATCACCATCTTTAGACATTTTTCCATTTTTATTCCTATCATCTATTCGTTCCCTTTCATTTTCATGTCCATTTTTCGCTTTATCTCCACTCTCTTCGTTGTATTTCTCTATGATACTTTTTAAACCTTTCACCCAGTTCAGAATCTCCGGTTTATTCTCACTTTGCTCCTCTTTCTTCAGGTCCTTCGCACTTTCACCCGTTCTTATGCGTTCAAGCTTACCGATCAAGCTTATTAATTCCTTTAAAATTAGCTCTTTGCCAGTTTCATCGTTTTCGTTTTCTTTGTTCTGTTTTTCTGCTTGTTTTTGTTTATTCTTATCTCCGTTGTCTTTTTCTTCTGTTTTTCTCTTGCCATCTCCGTTCTGTTTGTCCGATTCTTCTTGTTTATTTTTACCGTCTTCATTCTGTTCAGGTTTTTTCTTGCCATCTCCGTTCTGCCCCTCTAATTCTTCTTGTTTATTCTTATCTCCGTTGTCTTTTTCTTCTGTTTTTCTCTTGCCATCTCCGTTCTGCCCCTCTAATTCTTCTTGTTTATTTTTACCGTCTTCATTCTGTCTCTCCAATTCTCCCTGTTTGTTTTTATCACCTCCTTCATTTGTAGGAGTATCCTTACCCTCTGCAATCTTCTTCAACACACTTATCAATTTGTTTATTTCATTTTCGTTTTCAATACCATTATTTCCTATCTTGATGACAAATCGTAGATCATCATCCATCTCATGCTTGTCATTAGACTGCCCTGCTGATTCTTTCCCATTTTCAGGGTCTACGTTGCTATTCTCTGTCTTTTTACCGATTTTCAAATGTTCAAGAATCTCAGCCAAACCTTTAACATCACTTCCCATGTTAATTTCACCGTTATTTTCGTTCTTTGCAGATGCATTCTGATCATCTTTACTCTTCGTGCTATTCTTCGTATTATTGCCACCATTTTCACCTTTATCATTCGCATTGCCACCATTTTCATCATCATTTCTATTATCAGGCCCTTTGTTTTGTTGTGTATTCGTTGCCATCTCTCCATTTCCTTTATCGTTGTTCGTGTTCTCGTCTATAATTGATGTGTTTGGTATGTTCCCTAGCAGGTCTTTCAGATTTATTAGTAAAACGTTTCTTCGTTTTTCATTCTTTTTATCGCTCACTACGATTGGCACTCTTACGTCATTTTTGGGTTTTTCAGGTGATGATGTGTTACTGTCACCTTCATCTGCGGTGTTCTTGTTTCCATTTTTGTTCTCGTTCTCTGATCTGTTATTTACTTTGTTAATGTTTTTGCTCGTACTGTTATTATCATTCTCTGGTTTATCATTTATTTTGTTAATGTCCGTATCATTTACATTCTTTGCATTATCATTGTTCTCTTTCTTTCCATTATCTCTGCTTTTATCACCTTCTTTATCATCATTCACGTTCTTTACATTTTGATCGTTCACGTTCTTCACATTATCATCATTTTCATTCCTTCCATTATCTCTGCTTTTATCACCCTCTTTATCATCACTCACGTTCTTTACATTATCATCATAAACCGGTTCATAACCACCGCCACGCACACCACAACTACCACTACACTTATCGTTCCCTCCATTAACCTCCCTCTCATTTCCCCTCCCCAACAATCTGCTCAGCTGTCCATCAATACTTTTCAATTTCTCATTTATTTCTTTTATCGTACACTCGTCTTTAGTCTGTAAGCTGCTCAAATAATTCTTAAGAAATTGATCATAGTAAACCAAAAAATCAGAATATGAGATGGTGTTGGTGTTATAGCCGGTGTTAGCACCGTAGCTGCTGATATAACCGATGGTATTGGGTGTATTAGGGTCATTCTTTGGATGATTATCGTTAGATGAGCTTCTGTCTATTATCAATCTTATCGTTCTCTTCGTTTTTGTGTTTCCATCGTCGTACTTCACCGTGTTGCCGTGCTGTTCTGGTACGTCGTACTTTACAGCGCTTATTCCAGTACGAGCACCTATTTCACCACAACTCGTGCCATCACCACAATCCTTACCATCAGTATCACGCGCTCTCCTCCCAAATATCTCCACATAATAGAAATAACCATCTCCATCCACACATTTCCCCTCTCCCACAAACTCATAGTCCCCCACAATATTGTCCCGATGCATCTCACTCTTCAACCACACTTCAAACACCCTATGCTCATCATTTTCAACCGAGCGTGCAATGTTCTCACCGATCCTAGCGCCCACAAAATCAACGGCCGCAAGTCTGCCGCTCAAATTGTTGTGTACGAGCGATTTGCGTGTACACATTGTATTTGCCTGCTGGCTGGCGGCACGCGTAAGGCTGGGGTGTACTGCAAGTGGTGCTAGTGCGTTTTGTGCGCGGTATTCGTTTGTTATGGTGAGCAGTGATGTGTAGATGGTGAGTGTGTGCACTGCAATTGTGATTAATGGTAGCATTTTGTTGTGTTTCGGGGCGTGTTTATGTCAAGTTTGGATTGTGAAACTGATTGTGTAGGATGCTGATTGTGGATTGGTGGGATGATTGGCGATGGATGAGAATGAATGAAACAGAGAATTGCGCTGTCTTATAATACTATCGTAGTTGCAGTAAAACAATTTATTAAATAAGTGCTGTCTTATAATACGGCGAAGTATACGTTTAACTGCAGTAAAACAATTTATTAAATACACGCTGTCTTATAATACTATCGTAGTTGCAGTAAAACAATTTATTAAATACGTGCAGTACGAATGAATGGTACATTCTTTGAAAGTTTATCTAATTAACATCCCTCTCTATCAATTAATATTTTTTAAAAAATAGTTTAACTGCCATTAAACAGCAACATCTAATCAAATACGTTTTTCTTATCCGTTCAGACCAAGTATGGCCAGTCCTTGATTGATAATTTTTTTATTTTTAATGAATAAGCCACGGTTACACGATTTATAAATAATTCGCTCAAAAAACAGAAAGTGTAAGTAATTGAACAAATTTTTATGAAAATAAACATTGGCAATACACAAATAAAGCATGGCAGATAAAACACGTTCTATGGAACGTTTGTTCGTATTATTACCATTCTACGTAATTATTAAAGAATTTGGTCGTTTTAAACGGCGTTTCTATAAATTACGGTCATTTCCTGTTCTTTATAATTAACGAACAACTCTCGCATTGCCAAGCTTTGGCATTTTTTTAAAAATTAAAAATTCGTTTGATTAACACTTCGCATTTCCTCACACCAGCCTTGGCATTTACTGCCAAAATAACACGTGTCTTCTCTTGGAGATAAAAAATAACGGCGTACTATGAGTGCGTGTTTGTAAGAATTTTTTTGTATTATTTTCAACAGATTGATACCATTAGATGAGCATATACCTGTTCGTGAGCAATTACTAATCGTTGGTTTGTAAAAATGGCCTGTCTTCGTTAGCAATCCATACCAACCATAAAACGCATTTTTATTGACAACTGGTGTAAACACGTTAGGACAAACGTTCCTGTAAGTTATATGCTTGAGCATTTCTTCTCAGAACATTTTCCTACGATAAAACATTTACAAGGAATGCGCATCGTTAGACACAGATAGAGATCTTTACGAAGGAACGACCAGTTGAGAACACCGTAATTTAGTTTTTGAGATCAATAAGCAAACTAAAGACACTCGTATTTAGAAGGAATGCACCCGTCAATGTACCACTCCACGTTCTATCTGCAAGCCTATGTTACTTAAAAATTAAAATATTTTAGTTAAAACGATATTTTAATTAAAAATGTTTCCGCCGCATGAAACACAAGAAAACGAATATTTGTGTGATTGAAGACGGAAATTGAGGGGGTAAAATTTTAGCAGTTTATAACAAAAGAAAAATAAACAGGTTATACCGTGTTGGACAACGAACGTGCAACTGATGTGAACAGTAGGGTATAACAGTACTATAATCATAGTAATTACATTAAGATACTCATCTTGCGGAAAAGTTCGTAATTTCACGATCTTTTTATTTTCATTTTTTATGAAGAACGTTCTTATTATTGATCAAGTGTTTCACTGTAAGTCTAAAGAATGCGTTGCTGGTGCATTAGAATATATCATGACCTGTTCAGTCCTTGTTCACGTATTCTCTTTGTCTAATCAAAATTATTTCGTTGTAAATAAAACTCCCCGTTTAATACACAATTAATATTTTTAGCGTGTTATTTCAATTTATGTTTGTTAATTAGCCTTAATACGTCATTTTAATAAAAAAACGTACGTTACTCTTCATCCTCCTACCAGTCATGGCTCTGCCCTCAGTACTAGACCATTTACCTACGCTAGAAAGGGCCTAAACAAGAACGTGTTTCATAGAAATAATTTTACTTAAGAAATTTAATCAGCCCGCTCATCGATATAATCCTTGTTGCTCTCTTCACGATGCGTCCACAGTGACAGGTTGTCCCTCAGCAGCTGCATAATAAGCGTAGAGTCCTTGTAGTGCTCCTCAGACAGCACATCAATGTCCTTTATCGCATCATCAAACGCCTGCTTCGCCAGCATGCACGCCTTATCAGGCATCTTCTCAATCTCATAGTAGAACACCGAATAATTGAGGCACAGCCCGAGCCTGAGCGAATTAACGGGCGCAAGCTCGTTCGCAATCTCACTCGCCTTCTCGTACGCATTCTTGCTCTCCGTCTTGAAGGCCAGAAAGTCCTGGCCGGCCGCAACCTCCGCCTTGTACCTGAAATAGTCGCCCTTCATCTTCAAGAAAAATACCTGAGACTCAACATCCAGCGCAATCTCATTCTCCTTAAGAATGTGCTTGTCTATATGGCCTATCACATCATCACAGATCGTGTTCAACTCGTTCTCAACCTCAACCAGGTAATCTACAATCACGTTGTAGTTCTCTAAATTTGTGTCCTTGTACTTGTCCTTTTCGATGCACAGCGTTCTCCATGCTGCCCGCCTTGTTCCTGTCAGGTTCTTGAATGCCATTGAGAAGTAGTTGCGCACTTTCGGTGTTATCTCAATTTTGTTCTCCCAGTGCAGCTGAATTACGCGCTTCATGTCTTTTATCATGTCTTCGTACCGCTCGGCACGCTCGCTAAGGCTTGCACGGAGGATTAATTGGTCAAGGTTTAAATCTTCTCTCATTGTTGAAAGGGCTCCTTTATTTTTGTGTTTAAAAATTCAAAATATTTTTGGAACAAAACGCTGTTACAGATGGTTAGAGATGCTTTGGGTGCATTGCACTGTGAAACAAGGATCATGTACACGTGGAATGTTTGTGATGAGTATTGTGTATAAATCATTAAAAATATATTTTGATGGGCTTATTGTGAGTACCACGTACAAAATTATTAAAAAGACATTCTAAATGTTTAATAACGTTAAATTATTAAAATGGTTGACTCACATAGAACGCGATCAAGCGCATCGCTAAAAAATGGTCTTTAGAGAATATGCGTAATAAAAATAGAAAACGTTCTGAAATACCATGGTTAAACGGCCATTACGGGTGACAGGTATAAATTTTAAAATTCATGGCACTCCAGAATGACAGTTTGAAAGGAATAGGTAGACGAAACTTGTGCTTGTTACCGATTTAAGATATCATCGCATTTTCGCATACCTCATTCATGGTCTGTTTTACTGGTTCTCCAATTTCCTTCATCTACGTGTAATAAAATGTTATCGTGGATGAATTGGTTGACATGTTCTTGCAGATATAGCATACACGCTCAGCCGTTTATATACTAATCAATGCATCTAGCCTTTGTTCCACACGTGTTGATAATACGCACATCACGAAATAGGAGATAATGTTGATGTAAACAATGAAAGGTGCTAATTCGTATGATTTAATCAAAAATATGGTGATTAAATGTATTTACGGTAAAAAAGAAAATCGTGTTTTTGACACGATTTTAAATATAAATTTGTAAAATTATGAAGTCAAACAAATAACACGAAAGGTGTATGCTAAACACTTTGCCGTGTTCTAATACGGTGGTTCTACTTTTTAACAATGCTATACTTAATTCTTCCTTGTTTAGTATGTAAGCGCAGTTTTAAGGTGAATGTTTGCAAAATACTAAAAATGTACATTACAGACAAATAGGAACGGCATTAAAATGAAAATGTGTTTGGGCAGTTTTTAAAAATGAATACTGAGATAATCATCAGTAACATTTTATTTTGAAACTTTTCCTTCTCATACGAGAGACTTACTTAATTAGAAGTTTTATAAATACATACAAAATATGTTGTACGAATGTAATGTATACCTGTCATGGCCTACTCAGCTCTCTGTTTACGGTATAAATATGCCAATACATGACGTAATAGAACGAATGAATGTAAATTTTATTCTTCAGACTAACGTAACGGATTACAATTCTTTTAGCACCACGTGTTATATATGGTGTTAAATGTGTTATTAGTTATATATAGCAATATTTTGATGAGTTAAAGATTGTGACTGCCATTATAAATGTTTAGCGATAAAAAGAAATTTATCACAATCGTTCTAAGAATTTAATTTGAACGTTCGCAGATTAAAGGATAATTTTTATAACATATTGCTTAATCTACTGTTTTAAAAGAAATACTACGATTAAAAATAAGAGGTGTTTTATCTTTAAACCAGCGATTAAATTTAATAACAATGTTGGATGCTTAGTAACACACCGTGAATGTGATCTCCTTTTAACCAGACCTTATCTTTAAAAAGAATTAATTTTTTGATTGAGAGTTAGCTGAACCACTGCATTTTATTTAACATGTTGCCATTCTTTTTTACGTATTAAATGCTTAGTACAGCATATTAACTTGCCTTCATATTGATATTAAATAAATACCTTTTTGTATCAACTTTTGTTCAGAATACTAACCTTGACTACTATTCTAACATTAAATGATGGTACGTACCAATAGAATATTACTTTAGAATGGCTATACAAGTATTTGGTTGTAAAGAAAACATGAAACTTCAAAGATTGGATTAATTACGAGGAATAAAAAAATTTAAACTATAGTACCGTTCATTTGATACTTTCGGGATCTCAGATACAAAATTGTAAGAATAAGAAATAAGCCGCGGGTTAATACGTTGTTAACAACATATTCTAAATAAATATTTTACACTGATAGTATTATAAGGAATAATTTGTCTTTGAAATATTTTACCACTCTAGAGTTATACGCATATGAAATCAGGAATAGATAAGGTTAGAAAAATGAGATTAATTTAATTATGTTAGGAAATATTAAATAACATTATGGATGTAATAGCACAATTACGATACCATTATCATGGTTTCTCTTTAATTGATACGCAAACGAACACTTTTGCGCCTTAGTACTATGTTTAGTTAAAAACATTTAAATTCCACGACTACCATTTCAATAGATCCAACATATAAAATACGTTTTATTTATTCACAGTGCTACATATTTTTTGGTTCATTGCAGTCGTTTTATAAGATAACTATCCGCTCACTTATTAAGTTGTCTTTACGAGAATTGTTTACATCAATGCTATAAGCATCTCATAATGTTAAGGAAAATATCTTAGTTGGTACAATAGAAATGAAATTAAACTTGTCTATTACCACACAGTATTCAATTCACTCTCACGTAAACTTTTATTCAACACTATCTTTGGTGGTCAAGTTATCATTTATTTATGATATTTACCTGATTATAGTATTAAATCACCCATATTGGTTTTATTTTAGGTGACTATCTTAAGCTCCTAACATCCCTGCAACACCTTCCACAAGTGCTCGCGTTGTAAACCATCATCAACTATTTTTTATAATTCCTGAGTAATCTGCTGCTTAGCACATCTTTGATGTATTATTTAACATTATTTACTACTATTTAACACTATTTACTATTATTTACTATTATTTAACATTATTTACTATTATTTAACATTATTTAACATTATTTAACATTATTTAACATTATTTAACATTATTTAACATTATTTAACATTATTTGCCATTATTTAACATTATTTACTATTATTTACTATTATTTACTATTATTTAACATTATTTGCTCTTTGAGCCAATGTTTTGATATAAAAGATGAGACTGTTTATTAAACCAAAGTTGTATCAACCACCTATTACATTCTCACGTATACACAATGACTCGTATAAACTCGCATTTTGTGTTATATTAGAACAATTTTATACTTCTTTATAAGCTTTATCTTAAATTTTCTTTAATAAATTGCTTTTTATACTTTGGACACTCGTATTCACTAGCAGGATAACTGCTCCACATGGAATACATTTCTTACCGCCAGTTTATTATTAAAACTAACATTTATAAATATAAAATAATGTGCAACGATAAATATGCACTAATTCGCTTGTCAACTACGTTCCTTTTTTATTTTGGTAAAAAAGTTCTTAATTGCTCGTTACCACATGACAACAAATACGAACTTCTCTGGTTGATTCCTCCAAATTAAAAATAACACTTTGTACGGAACACTACATTTTAGTACTTACCATTTCAAATATGCTAAATTGATGTTAAGTGGAATGCTGAATAATTAATTAAATGTTTTTCTAAAAAAAACGTTTCAAATATTTTTGAAAACGTTGTTCTAAAATGCATTTATTTGTGTTCAATGCAAGAATCAAAGTAATTATTGTAAGTAACACAATTATCACGTGATATATACACTACGAAGAGTATACCTGTTTATATAAGTCCTTTTATTCACTTTTATGATCCATTGCGAATCATTTTTTCTTGTTTATAGACTGATAAAGCCTTACACGTGTTACATTCATGTATTTTTAGTGCCGCGTAGAAATAGAGAATAATGACAAGCGTTCTACAAGACCATGCAGTTCTATAAACTGACGTTGACATATTATAAATTTACATCATGTGAGACTTGTTTGTCCCTCAATTTTTAATTAATAAATAATATTTATAGTGTTAGTTTATTTGCTTAATACATTACACTAAGGATTGTCTTCCTGTAAACTAATAATTACGTTGATTAGGTTCTTATCACATTTTATTTCGTTCATCATCGTATTAATTCATCAATAAAGTGGCAGTTAACATTTTGCTATCCTCCATAAAATGCATGTTTTGTGTATAGAAGGTGAATATTCTATTATAAGTAAATAATTTTCCTAAATAATTACACATGAAGTGTGTTTTCAATTTTATTTTGGTATGTTTATGGTGTTTACATAGTTCATTATTATATGATTAGTGTTCAACGCGCCAGGAGATGTCGTTCAAGTGTATATGAAATAAAGAGACGTTAAATTCTACAAGCAAAAAAATAGTTTATTACCAATTTTGTGTGTCAATGGATGTAATAGCTTTATATTTCACACTTAAAACCAATGTAATTAACTTTATTAGACTTTACTTTTTGTGTTAAAAGTCGGTTTAATTATCTTCTTAATACACACTACCTAATCAAACACGCTCTTCTGGTCCGCTATTAAACTTTACTTACCGCTTCATTTACATACAGCACCATTAATCTGTTTCGTTGTTTTTATCGCACATCTTACACTAAATAAATGAATAAAAGACATTGTAGTTCCAATATTGTAGATAAAAGCGGGCTCGTACCACGTAAAGTGTTATTAAATGATGTTCCTATAAACCAACGAGTAATTTTGAGCCTATGCTTATCGTACAAGCGTTTATTGCCGATATGATTCCCGTCATTTTATTATTTGGTGCCACAATTTGTGCTAATAACGAATCTAAAATAGAGACTTTAATGAAAAGTAGTGATAATAACCGACATGTGAAAGATTAAGAGGTTATCAAGCATCCAATTTATTCTTCAAAACTTAATTTGTGTAAGAAAGACAGCTAGAGTTATTGCTTTAGACCGAATACGAGAGCGGTTGGTGAACGAGGAGAATAACTGGTCGAATAAAGCACAAGTGCGTCATTGAATATGTTTAATAACAGAGCACCTTGCGGCGAACGTACATTTATACGACTTTTTAAAAGAGCAGGGAACAGTGTTAAGAACATTTTATCTGCACAACTGGAGGATTACTCTGTTAGCAATCCATTTTTATAAAAAGATATACACAAAGAATTGAAAAAATAGTTAACAGTACTATGACTGAGCGTTTAGCAACATAAGTTTAAGAATAATAATTTTTTTTATTATAGTAAAAATTGCTTTTAATACTGTGCCTTGCCAGTTTAGTATTTTCTACACTCATTATTTGTGATAGAAAATACTTTGAGCAGTACTTCGCCGATATATCAACAGTAACTGCCATACTCATCTATTTGTGATAGAAAATATTTTGAATATAATACTGTGCCGATATAACAACAATAACTGTATTTTCAGATCTTTACAAACTATTACGAGTGTAACAACGCATGCATATAATACGTTCATATCCATTGTTTCACTAAAAGTGTTATTTATTTGTACGCCTGTATGCAATCATAACCTGTAATAAATTAATTTTTTAGGTATAACATAGAAAATACGTAGCCCTACACCAAAGGCTACCCCGTTCAAATACATTTTTAAAGGTGTGACGTGTCCTCCGGTAAGGATCTACAATTAATAAAGATTTAACAAAACACATTCTCTAACAACCTTCGTTTATTCAATCTTACATGTAACCTACTCTGCTTCAGCCTTTAATATATTACAAAACAAACATCTGCTCAACTACGCGGTACAACATCACAAAATAATTTATTTCTATCATATGCTCTATACACGGCACTCGTTCATTCCTGGTCAGCGTTACGTCTTTTACTGCTGTCGAATGTTGTTGCCGGCTCTCATCGTTTTGTAGCTCAAAATTTCGGTTGGCATGCTCATCCTGCTCAGGTCGTACGGAATTTTTGAAAGAGCAGCCGCATGTGATGAATGGCACGTGCCCTTCTTCTTGATATTCGGAATTTTGAAATTTGTTTTTGAATTTTCGCTCTTCATTAGCTCAAACACTTTGGCGTATTCTTTTGTTTTTTTAGGCTGCTCTTCAATCTCTTGTTTTTGGTAGGTGTAGGTGCTCTGAAAGTCTAGGATTCGTATTTCCTCGTCCTCGTACAACGTGTTCTTCTGGATGAATGCTTTCGCTTCATGTGCAAGCTTGCGAGCAATCATTTGTTTGGCGTGCAGGTGCTGGTCCACGTTGATGTTTTCGTCGGCTATCAGTGCACATTTCCCGGGTACGTCAATTTTAGATTGACCACCGTTCACCGCACGCTCGGCTCCTGATAGCCTGTCGCCTACCCTCTTTTCATAACCGGTGCTCTTCAGTCCTCCATTCATCACCACACCTTCACACACCTCCTCATCATCGTCCTCAAACAACTTTGCTCTATAAAAATTTATCTTCCGCAACAGCTTCAAATTTTTGCGTTCTTCGATCGCATACACCCATTCCTCCGTAAACACCACCTTGTCCGATCCCATAAGCACAAACCTTATCGGTAAATTGCTAATTTCCCTATAATACTCCTCGCTGCGCCTCGCACACTCTTTTGAGCTCCACTTCTTTTGTATCACAATTTTTTTGAAAATTTTCGGAGGATTATATGCCACAGCCCCATTCTCAAAATCAACCAGATAACGCAGTTTTGCCGGGCTGCCAAGGGCCTCTCTTATCTCCCTTTTGAGTATGCGTATGTCCCGCGCTGTTTTCGACAGCAGGGATTCTTCTATTCTATTGGTAGGATAAAAATTGTCTTCTTTGTTTAACATTTTCTTTTTTTATGAAAAAATTAATTAAAAATTTTAGGGGAAATACGCGGATAAAGGGATTAAAAGAAAACAAAAGGATTTAATTTGCACACACGGGAATGTGGGCGGGAACAAGGCTGGAGAAAAGGACTGGTTGTTGAGCAGGAAGGAGATGCAAACTGCTGTTTGATGAAGTGTCGAGTAAAAACTAAGATAAAAGGTTTTTGTGTTTCTTTGGTGGAAAAAATAAAAAATGCTTAAAGAGCAATTTTATAGGATGATACAGGCCCATTTAGATCAAAGAACGACGTTTTTGATGAATTTATCATAAAATGCGGTTGACCAAAAATTGTCCCTAAACACCAATTGTTAAACGGCGATAGATAAAACGTTGCATTCCATGAACGAACGGCCGTCAAGGCCACAATAGGCACTCAGCGCGTCAGGAATGTTTGTTCTGGGTGTGCGAAAGTGTGAGGTGTTAATTAAACGGACTTTCAAGCAAAGAAAAATAAACCGTTGCATCGTAAATAAAAACTGCCAATATGAGTAGTTTTTGTGATAAGCATTTATTAAACTACCGTGTAACACCTTAACTATGTCATAATGTGGATAAAAAAGTAATTTCTGACAAAAATGGCTATAAGCGGCAACTTGCAATGCTTTTCTACTAATCGGTAAAGTGCCGAAATTTCGGCGTAAATCGCTGACACAAATACAATTTTACAAACGGTCCTTTATTCACCAGATGTTGCACTCATTCGTCAAAATGACAAGCGATTCCTTTTTATCAATTTTACATTTTTATCGCAATTCGCAGTATCTATTTGTTCTGTTGGCTCGTTAATTTTTCGTCTTTATAGAGAATTTTTAGCAAAGGTGGTACATTTGTCATACTATCAAAACATTCTTAAATGTCTCAATTGAATATTAAATGGTGCTGAGCTATTTTTTAGAAAAGTATTCTTTTATGGACACGTCAAACATGGCATAATTTTAACAATCACCAATTGACAGAAGTTGGTCAATAAATTATCCTTAAAAAATATTTAACATGAATAAAAGCTCTTCTAAATTTTATAATTTACGTCTTTATTGTATAAAATCTTTGATCCTTCCAATTTTATACAACGTGTGCCTTTATTTACAAAACAGCCATTCAGCTCGAATAGGTTACAGCAGCACTTATTCGTAATAATAGAAAAAATATAGCATTGTTTCCTAAAAAAAATATTTAGAAAATTATCACAGTGTTTAACAGAACAAAAGGTGAAAGTGTTGCATATAAACCATTTCAACACGGGCATAATTTCTTGCGCAATGATGCGGAGCATTTCTACGCCCTTTAACCACTTACAAAAGTTTCTGTGCCGTGAGGTATATGAGGTGATAAATAGAAGGAGTTACTTATAATAAGGATGAAAGCTTAGCACTACGTTGAGTTAAGTTGGGTGAAGTGTGCTGTAGTGATAATTAAACATACTTTTAAAAAAAATTAGCATTGTCTGCGCCAACCACGTGGTTATCAACCATTAAATAATTGATTGCTCAACATTTATACCAATATATACTTATCGTCTACATCACTAAGGCTTTCTTTTTTCCCGTTTCCTACCACCTTCCGTCTTACATTATGTCACTGCATTGGCACGAATTACTCGGTGTAAACGTCCCTTTTTTATCAAAAGTACGTTTAATTATTGCTTTCTCAGATCAAAGTATCTAACATCGAAATATTCATGGTTTCATACCAATTATATTTTTGTATATTTTTGACAGTTTCAAGCACAGATAGTTCATTTAACCTGTAAGTTATAGCTCCATAATAAAAGTAATGTGTTTGATATTCAATTTATATCTCGTATTACTGTCACTACAGAAACAAACGCTAACAACTGGTTCTGTATCCATCTATGACTTTAAAAGGTAAATGGTACAACTAACCTAAAATACACACCTTTACTTCAAAAAAAAATCACATGCATGTTAATCGCAATTTGGCTTGATAAATCTTTATTGTTGAAACGTGTTGTACTTCTAATTAATGTACGATATTTTTTGCGGAGCAGGTCTATACGATTGATCATTGTAATATAATATGGAGGTTTTAGCCCGATTTGTTGATCAAACGAATAGCTGAGGAGCTTAGCAGTACACCGGTAACAATCAAACATCAAAGAACCCTTCAAGAATTACCTAATGAAATGAATACATTCACGTGAATAATTCGTTAATTCGACTGATTTTATGTTAAATGTGCAAATTGAATAGATCAGCTGATTATATTAATATTTATGGAAGGTCGTTTGATCTTAACTTTATTAAAACATATTGCCTGAAAACATATTAAAGGAACTTTAGATTTTTATGGTTATCAAATGTAAGACTTGTCTGTCATAAGGGGTCTATCCCTAATTAATATATAACACTAAGTAATCACGACATTAATTGCATTCATGATTTTGACAAGGAACTTTAAATAAGATTATGACTTTCATTGCCGTGATACCAAAATTTGAAATAATACGATGCAATAACTTTTTATCTGCAATTATGAAAATTATATGGCTGTTTTAATTTTAAGCAGTGTCATGGCGTTCTTCAGCATTCCTCGATTATGTTCTTTCAATAACCATTGTGATTCAAGTAACCAATTATTTGGCATTTTACATTAATAACATCGAACTCGTCTATTTACGCATTTGTAAAAATATGATTGTTTACTATCTACGTATTATATAATCGTAGAATAGTTAAAAATTTATATAATACGTACAATGGTTGAGATATCAGAACTATGTTTTACAAATTATGACAATGCTTGGGAGGAGAATCAAAAAGTTATATAAATAGTGGCTGTATGTATCTTAAATACTATTGCGATACACATATAATTGTAATCGAGCAGCTCTAGTTAAATTTAAAGATATAAAAAGGGGAATTACAACGAAGAAATAATATTTTAATGTGTTGTTGACAATTAACATTGTTACAAAATGATTTTAATAAATTTAGTATGTGTTATTAAAGTTTCCAGTTTATTTAGATGTGACCAGGGATACTCAATTTTTATACTAAAAGTAGCCCATTCAGCAGAAACAAACATTATAATACTACAAAATGAAGCACAAAGAGAATAATAACGGAAACATGCCAACACTTTAAGCTAATTTTTAAATTTTGTTGTTAAAAATTAACATTTTATTTGATATTTATATAAAAACTAGTTCTATATGTGATTTGATGCGATGCTCGTATAATACAGTGAGTAAACGCGGATTTTATTTCATATTAACTCCGCTGCGCTATTCATTGAAATTAATAGTTCATATTATTTACCAAGGCCATTTAATTGATTAAAAGTGCTATTACTTAGCCCAGCTTGCTTATCCTATTTACGAAACTCTTTGAATAGCTGTGGAATAGTTTTGTTATAAATAGGAACGCGATAAAAACAGAACATTGACTTATTCGTTATTACCACTATATAATTGTGATTTAACACTGTTTTTGTCAGTTTTTTAATTAAAGGCTTCCAACACGAATGTCTATGCTATCAATAAAATATGCTAAATTAACGTATTTAACACATTAATTTATTGTTGAATAGCAATTCATCATAAATATACGCTGTAATTGTGTATTAATAATCATAACTACAATCTGATGATCTGCTATAAAATGATAAGTTACTCCGTAAAATGCTACTTACTTGTTATTTATCATATTATAGGATAGAATTTAACTCCTTATTTTAACTGTATCTCAAATCATTATGTTAGAGCCATCATTACGGGTTAAGTATTACATATTCTTGTCTTCTTGAAGCTTATTTACAAATAAATACGCAAATTTACTACTTCAGTCTATAGATATCACCTATTAATCATCATATTTGTTGATATTTCTTTTATATTAACTTAAATTAGTATGGTTTTCTATTAAAAAAAGTATTCGTTAAATACTTCACATACATTTTTTGCCAGAAGAAACATATTTAATTGATAATCCAATAACTTCGCACACACCAGGCATTAAATGTTGATGGTTATAGCTGGCTCAAACGTACAAAACGAGCATTTATATGCAATGGCAGGAGAATACATAAAAATGCTTTGAGCATCACTCAAAACACGCTATAATTTATTACTAATCTACTTTATACGCAATTACTTTTGGTTGTAGTTTTAATTCCAACCTACAAACGTTTGAATGATTTATCCTGTCAGTGTTAAGATGTCATCAACTCATCTACCATTAATATTTGTAATCATATTGGATCAAACCATTTTTAAGCTAACTATTAAACAGTACTAGTCTTTAAAAATTCCTGAGAATGATCACACAAACTATATTACAAACTTCCATTGTACACTCTGTAATATAATTTCCTGTACATTTTCACCTCCTATTAATGCTGATATATGTTTATGTCACCTTGAAACTACGTAACTTTAATAAACTTACCACTTTACACACGTCATATATGTAATTTTCATCAGCGTATTCTCCTTTAACTTAAGGGCAGGAGAATCCACCAATGTTCTCGAATTTATTTGTCAAGACTTTACTTTCTTTCTTTCACTACTAAACACTTAGTATACACTGTTTAACATTTCAACTGTCGTGTTAGTTAAAAAGTGAAGTAAACTCTGTGCAATATTCTCAATAGGTAACGTTTTCACGCCTTATTCCGAAAATAACAACTTAACAACGGACAATGATATCATCGTAATCAAATCACATGGGGTTGGTATATGGAAAAGAATATTCTTCGATTGTGGTTCCAATGATGCAGAAGCGAGATAAAACGTTGAAATGGGTGGTGATCGACCTTACTCAAACAAATTAACACCTATAAACATAAGGAAGACATATGGTATATTACCAAGAAACTATACGTTGCACATTATTGATTTATAATCTTATGTGCTATGATGGATTTTCCTATATCCTTGTTATCATTAGTTATTAGATGATCACCGTATTACAAGCAAATACCATATAGAAGCTTAACAAAGTGCGCTTCTATACTAATAACCAAAGCAGTTATTATAAAAATGACAAATGACATCATCTTCTCGACCAAAAAATGTAATATTTTTGTCAAAAATATTGCTGTTTTTACGGTAACCCCTGCATAAGAAGGTTAAATCGATGCCTTTATCCTAAAAGAATGGCCCAATGGTAATGAACGGTGTGTATCGAAACAAAACAGTTACCATTTTTATTTTTCAACACAAACTTACATTTTAGTACTTAGGCTAGGATTCAAAAGCCGGTAACAACGATCTATCTCAGCAGATAAGAGAAGCATGGTTGACTATTATGAATGTGAAGGTCAGTGATAATTGAGCAGACTTTTATCAAAAAAATTTATCTTGTTCATACAAATCATAGCAGTGACATGCATGATTAAGACCTTAGTCATCGCTTTTTTAAGTGAAGTTCTTATGTTAAAATAAAATAGCAGTGATTCTTCCAACCTCGTAATAGAATACGTGCTATGATGACATTTTTGATAGAAGTTAGAACATTAATTTCGACCATTGAACTGCTGTGCGTGATCAATGAAAAATTAAATGAGACATAAAAATATATGAGCTACATGAAAATTGTAGCTCTGTTAAGGCATCAAAGCACTCTGAACGATTACGTGTTAATCATCGAACAACTACCAAAACACTGGCCGTATTTCACTAGTTCTTGCTATCCCACGATTCATCGAATTCTAGTTAAAGATCATTCGTGAAAGATATACTACACTCTATGTACCATATAAGAGAGCAAATTGTTTATAATGATGTAAAGAATTGTTCTTCATACGTCAACTTCTTTTTTTTACAGTGATTTCCAAAATTAGATTTGTATTGATCATTTGTAGCATACAAGCTTAATCACGAACCGGGAGCAATAAATAATCCTATTATGATGTTTAATTAACAATATTGGTCTAAATGAGCAATTTAATTTATCAATGATCTGATAATGTCAAATTGTGTTATGTATGACATATCACGATGAAACGTTTGTATAATTATGATTTTTAAGGATTGTATTATTTCATAGTATAAACAGTAAAATTCATCAACCAATTATTTTCCTCTGTGCTTCTTACAAGTCGCAGTGTACCAACAATTTTGGTGTATTGCTTACTTTCAACCTGCTATTTTACCAAAACAACTTTGATATACAGCTGTTTTCAAACTCTTTCATCTCCTCTTAAACAGTATAATGTAACATGTTGCAGTGCAGCTCTCTTCATTTAGTTCTTGAACATTGCGCCACTGATTAATAAAAAGAACCCGTCCTGTGCATTTATGTAATAGAAATAGCAGAGAATATCTCCACATCAGCACGTAAAAATCTGTGAGAACGAAATTATGTGTTGGTTATTACTTTTGAACAAAATAACAAAGCGTATTGTGCAAGTACTCATAACATTTATATTCTATGATAATTATTCTCACTCTCATATTCCATTTTACTGTACGTTTACATTTAAAAAAACGTACTTGATCCTTTAACTACAAACAATGCAGCTCCGTTGTATTCCTAATTATTATTTTTTAGCTCAAACTAAACAATGTTCTATTATATTTACAATTACGACTCATCTTTCTATTATAATGAAATAACATGTTAATAATGGCAGACTAGTATCGTTTCAATAGATATTTTATTAGTACGGGTCAGTATTTTGATAGTCTGTAAAGCGACCATTATGTATAAGTTAACTTAAATAGAGATTCATACGCACTATTATCAGTTAGATTAATATTTTTGTTTTTTCATTAAAAATGATTATGTTGATATTTAAACGTTATAATTCGCAATGAACAGCATTTTTTCATTAATCTCCGTTAAATTATCACTTAGTACGCTCTGCTCTTTTGTGTATATTCTTCTCCCTTCAACAACATTTATATAACGTTCGTTAAATTATCACTTCATACGTTCATTCTCTTAGACAAATTCTTCTCCTATCAACAACATTTATATAACATACGTTTAATTATCACTTAGTACGCTCTACTCCTCCGTGCACATTCTTCTCCAATCAACAACATTTTTATGCCAGGCAATATCAATAAACAAGTATTTATTTATATAGAACGTCTACAGATTCTTAATTTATTTCAATAACTTAGTTAAACGGGAGTTTTTGCATCATAACAAATACCATAAAACAAATTAAAATCATTAGACCAGCTCTCATTCATAAAATGCCTTGTAACCCGTATAAATCATCAGCTCTCTTACCTATCGTACGACTGTACAAGAGAAAGTATTTGTTCAGAACATCCGCAAACCTTCATCTCTTTAATAATACGTCAAGATCAAATCATTATAGTTTAATGCCACGGTAAATTAAAAAATATTACCGTTTAAGTATAATGATAAATTATGAATTGCTACGACAGTGCGTAGCAATAGATGCACTGGATGCTGCCATTAATCATATCAGTTTTGAACAGAAATGAATTTGACAGTCTTATCTGCTCAGCTCACACGATGCGAGAACATTCCGAGCGTAATGTAAAGATTAGCACGGCTTCGTATTAATAATCAATCTGACAGGCTGTGATCAGTGCACTGTTGTTATATTACGTAATTATTGTGACGTGTGAAGTAAATTACGTGTATCGCTTTGTCGCTTAATGAATGGCACGAAACGGGAAATGATATGACAAGAACATAATAAATGGCAGACATTGAATCAAAATGATAGTACGGAGAAATTAAGACACGTTTGGCATATTAAATACGAATTGTGGCGGTATAAATGTGAAAATATGGTGAGGAAAGCGTTTCAAAGGGAAATTTCAGCTTTAAATGCGATCAATAATGTTATAAGTCAAGGAGAGTGTGTAGATGTGACTGTCTGTGAATTATAAGACAATGCATGGCAATAAATACAGAAATGAGTTGTTTTCGTGATTATATTTTTTACACTCTGTTATTCGTAAACATGTGCTACAACAATGGCTGTGTTTGAAAGGAATACGGAAAGTGCAACCAAGAAAATGTCTGATGGAATGAGTTGAAGAAAGTGCAAGAATGTCAGACAGAATGTGTTGAAGAAAATGAAAGAATGTCTAACAGAATGATTTGAAGAAAGTGCAAGCAGAAATGTCTGGTAGAATGAATTGAAGAAAGTGCAAACAAAAATGCCCGGTAATGGTACAATTTGAAATGGGCAATTGCCCACGAAACTAAATCGTAAACAACCACAACATAAAGGACAGAAAATCAAATACCAAAAAGGAAGGAGAAAAGAAGGAGATTTACGCAATAAATACACCTTGACCACGCAAACAATGACAATTAAACTGCATTGATCACCGTTTATCACGTGATTGCTTATCACAGGCACAAATATGTACCTTTTCATTATCTGCATAAACGTTCAAATTAATAAATTAATTAATTCAGCTGAAACAGCCGTGCCATTTTTTGTATATCTAGCTCTACGAATGTACACCAAATTGACATTTTTCCCAATTTACCGATTTCATCGTATCGCCCATAAATTAGCCCACAAAAAAAGGGTATATAGAAAAAACATCAACGGTCCTCCCTATGCAAAAGACAGTCAAACCAATGAACAACAAAAGAGCAAAGCTTACAGACATTGACTCACTTGCACATTACCGCAACGAGTTCTACAGAAACAAGAAATTGTACGAAATCAACCAGTACAAGATGAACAGGGAGCAAATCGTGCTGGAGAACTTGCTACTCAACATCGAGGAAGACGTTCTGTTCAAGGAACGCGATGAGGTTAGCATGGAGGAGGTGCTCGAGAGCACTGAGAAAAGGTTCTTGAACAATCTTGACTGCTGCGGCAACTATTTTGACACGTTCAACAGCTTTGCACAGCATAGAAACTTTGAGCATAGCAATGAGGAAGAAAGTGCGCAGGACGAGAACGGCGCAGGCAGAGAACGCGAGTGTGTCGGTACGGGCAGCACGTTCAGCAACGTTCACAACACCATCAACGGCAGCAGCATCGCTAATTTCAACGTTTCGCGTGGCGTAGATGCGGAAAACGTGCCCGTAGACCAGCAGGAGAAATGCAAGCCCTATCGATGTGATATCACAGGATGCAAAAAGGCGTACACGTCGGCGTACGGCCTTAGATACCATATTGAAAACGGGCACGTGCAGAAGGATGACTCAAACAAGCCGCATATCTGCGCCTTTTCTAATTGCGGAAAGAGATACAAAAATTCGAACGGCTTGAAGTACCACCTTGAGCACTTTCATAAGCAATAAAATACTTAATTTTTAATATGCTGTCTACAGGACGTTATCATAGCACCTGCTTCCTCAAACCGTGTTAAACAGCCTTACTGTTCATTTAAACACGCGATTTGGTAATTTTTCTGTTTTTATTTACAAGTTGTGCTGTTCGTATCAAGAATAGCAATTATTCGCTAAAAAATGATTTGTGACGAAAATTCTTATTTATTTAGATATGTTCTTGTAGAGGGAGGTATGTGTGATATTCTACGGTATTTTTCGTCATTTATCGCGTTGTATTGGACGTAGAGCATCGTGTTTTTCTTGATCACCTATGTATCACGAATACTACATGTGATATACTACCATATCAGTGGCAGACAACCAATTTTATTGTTCACAGCCATGTTAATGGCCATAACATTTGTAAATATCCAATTTTATTGTTCACAGCCGTGTTAATGACCATAACATTTGTAAATAACCAATTTTCTTGGCTATAATCACATAAGGACCCAATTCAATGAATGAGCAATCCGTAGATTAGAAAATTACATAATTGTAAAAATCGTTGATCAAAAGCATTTCATCAGATTTCTATTTTAATTGTCACTAAGATGAAATACATCGTATTTCATTGAACAGAACGAAATTCTTATTTTCTAAAGTAAATGCACAAACTAACATATAAGGATAATAAATATTATGACTAAGCTATAAATAACTCACAACACATCGTACCGATACATCTCTTAGTTCATTTTTTGTCGTTTGTAACACTTATTTGGTAAAAATTCCTTATCGATACGATGCTCACTAAAAAATTTTGTGTATTAATCTTCAAATGTAAATCAACTGGTGATGCTTATGATTATCTGTGTACGTATTACTTTGGCTGTTTCTGTCAACTAGGTGCTCTTATTGCCGGGTAATTAATCACCAACTTTGAAAATACATGACATTGAGAGTAATGTCATACGATGATTAACTTGAAATATTGCGGCTTGGAACGTAACAAGGACATTTGGTTGCTGCAAATTTGTGTTTAAGTATCGGAAAACCATTCCTTAGAAAGTTGCATTACATAGTACGTACCAAACATAGCATGGCAATTATAACACTGTGCAAAGGTTTGTTGAAGTGTTGGCTAAAACGTTTTTAAATTTCATGTCACACGCGCGTAACAAACATAATTTGCTTTAAAGAAAGAATTCTTTCAAATTATAGCACGTCCAAACAACCAACATGCAACGATGTACTCGACCAGTAAATTGTCGTTGTATCGTAACATAGTACATAATAAATAAAATTATGATCAGAAATTAACAAACGATGGACTGACATGATAGTACCATAAGCGTAAATACCTTAACAATACTTATCTCGCAATGGTAATTTCGTTATATAGAACCAGCACTTCCGTGTTAGTAAATGCTAAAAACAGACAGGCACTGATTAATCAATGATTAAAACGCGTCAGAAAGTTGCCAGACCTTGTAGTCTATACCATTTATAAGTTTCACGATCCGATTTATTCGTATTGACCAACTATCCGCCTAAAAAGGCGGTAGTAAGAATAGTATATTCAAAATTAAATAATGTATACGTGTTATGTTTTAATTAGTATGTTTTTATGAAATGATAGATTGTTGTGAGTGTTACCAGGGAATGAACATTTAAAATTGATTAAGAGAGAATTTATAGGCAAATTAAATTATTTTATTTATTGATCATGTTTTATATTGTAGTTAAATTGCATCCTCTCAACGAATTTCTAATTAATACGGCCAATACCAAGAATAATCTTTGATTTGCAAACAGCAAGAAATGTTTAACTCTCAAATCGTACAAGCGAACTAAATATGGCTTTGAAGCTAAACAAAAATTGGTATTACGTGAAATGTAATCTTAAAAAGCTCGTTTTTAATGGTTATGATTATAGTACGGCGTGTGATATAAACATGCTCAGGCTACCAAAAAGGATAGATCATCTTTATTGGTTGTATTTTTGCCATCAACCATTGTAAATTAATCGAAATAATGCGTATGTGATTTCAAGCTCTCGTATTGTAAATAGGAAATTAACCTTTAACCAACTCTCTACAGTGATGAATGTACAGCGTGAATGTGATAATATATTGAACTGGATAAAATATCGTGTTCCACGTGTTTTTGGTTGGAAAGAGTGATTTTTGTAGGATGTTAGTGCTAATACGAAAGTGGCATACAATCAATAAATCCATTCCTTGCCATATCCCGAAAAGGAAGTATTGAAAATAATAATTCCGTGATCTGATGATAATAACACGTATTGGGATGGTACATTTGTGTTCAATGAACTTGTTCTTTACATCATACGTGTTTTGATCTAAATAAAAGCATATATGTCTATTTCACATTTTTTTGATTAAATTGAATGATTTTGATGGTTAATTGATACAAATATAATTGAAAAAGGTTTATCAATAGATTGAAGTAAAAAAGAACTACACAGTGTTTCGCAATTATCTTTAGCAACCTCTAAAAATACGTTTGTCAAAACGATGGTTTAATAATAATACCAATAAGTATAGTATAGTGGATAAACTGTCGACTTAATTCAATTCCTATACTTTTATACGCATACAATACGTACTATTACTTTAATTAAACTGAAGTACGTAACCTATTTGAAATTTGGACCATTGTGCAAATGGCTCTCCTTACAAAACGAACGTCTTAGTATGATCGAAATATATTTCTTGCCTTCATTTGAACACTAGAAGAGACAAAAAGGCTGTTGTAAGGCAAGGATATGTGCCCTAAGTGTAATTTTATGTTCAATTATCACATTAGCGCGTGCAAGGTAATCTACGTCAATGAGTAATTTATGAACTTTCATAACTTATACATCATGAAATAAAGTTATCGTTGTCATTTATACTCTATTGCGCTTTTAATTCGTGCTTTTGCGTAAGATTTTAATTTTAATTTCTACACGTGATACTTTTGTGAAATACACCGATTGATTCAAATTACCTTTTAGTGATTACGTTTTATCTTGATTGTACAGTGAATTTAGTACTATGTTGAAAATTTAACACAGAATAAATCAAACAAGTACTCATCCCTTATGGTTAAATATACATATATGTGTAATATCCCAATTTTATTGTTATTGTGTCATTGATACGTATATATATGTCGTCTTTGTGTTTGTAGTATCAATTAAAAATTTAACTCCGCTTTTTCCGTTTAGAACTTAAAATAAAGCTTTTTATTTCATTTCCATAAATTTATTTTATTTTCGAAGTTTCATTCAATTTCTTTACGATTACTTTCTAAATATATAATCACGTTAAATATGTTTAATTTAAAAACTTTCTAAACGTGAGAAATTCTAAAATGTACACAAGGGATTGAATGGTAAATTGTGTTCGTGGTATTAGTGTTTTTAACAAATATTCTAACCACTCTGATTATAATAATGCGCAGTATCCAACCATTTCGTTTCTAGTTGAAATAAAAAGTATTATCTTTTATCTTCTGTAGAAAGTCAAACAATTTATTTTTACCAAACTTGCCAAAAAAGTGTTCATGAGACGATTGACATAGTGATCAAAAACGGTTTTGGTATAAAAATAGTCAATCGTTTTATGCCTTCATTCTGTTCCATTGGTGCCTTGCAATTTTAATGGTGGATGTTAGTGATTCTCTTTATGAAATAAGATAAAGTTTATTTATCATACTTCGATACTGCTGCAGTAGTGATTTTCTTTATAACGATTCCTTCATATAACAGAGGAGATATGCCTGGCCAGAGAAATAAAGATAATGAAAGATCTTGACATACTAAAATAGTTTGTTTGAAGAAATACAAGTTCCTCTAAATTCTTTTGATGAGCGAAACAGCAAAAATGTGTAGTATATAGGGCAGTGTTTTGCAAAATAAGAGATTAAGAGCCGTGGTTTAATGAGCACATACGAGTTTTTGTGTATTTTGCAGTGTATTCGTGATATCCTCCCTTTCCATTTTATATTGAATATATTCGAAATTCTTTATGTTCAAATGAAGTGTTTTTTTAAAAAAACGTTTTAATTATTACTAATCATTATATATTCGACAATTCCTGGTTTTCTATGTCTTATAATATCTGCCAATCTTTGTTTGTGAACCAAAAATTTTAATTTATTTTATCTAAAAATGTATTTTTTAATTATCACTAAATATCCACATCATCTAATCACATACTTTCTGGTCATTTATAATCGATCATAGCCATTTTATTCATTCCCACTATCATGGGTATACAGACACTTTTTCTGCTCCCCAAATCGAACCAACGTTTTGCCGGTTCATTAACATATCCACATATATAATCGCCACGCCTTGTTCAATTTTCCAAAATTGTGCAAATTCAATACCTCTCTCAAAACAAACATATTAAATTTACCGCCATGGTATAATAGCAAACAGAGTATTTCCGTCGAATGCTCGCATTTCTTTCAAAACTCAACGTAAGCTTTTACAAGCTGTACATTGCAATCATTCCCATTCTCTCATCACTTCTAACAATGTTTATTCACAGTAGAAGCACAACTATGAAAATAAACATGCCACTCTCGCTAGGAATTATCATCATATCAACGATAAACATGTTATTCCAGAAATCATCCACCACCATTCGTGATTGCAGCGAAATAATTACGCTAGGTTGTGGACTGGGCATACTCGCACAGTTTCTACTTAATGTGAGTTTAAACATGCAGTACAAGGTGCTGGTCGATGTCATACTCAAGATGTTCGAGCGAAAGATTATTTACAACCTACTGCCGATTTTATTCTCAGCATTTACTGATCTAGGCATTATATCGTTTCTTAATAGAGAGCATGCTGTTATTTTTAAGGGAATCTGTAGTGTGCTGACTATGGTTCTTATGACGGTTGTTCTGAAACAGCTCGGCCTGCCTCTTTACTACGACTGGCGCATTGTTTTGCCGCTGCTCATCATACCATCGTTTTTTCTCATGGTGTTTTTGCCGAGCAAGCAAACGAGTGAAACAGGAAAGGATAACAATAAATATCGAAGGGCGTGTATAAGAACGTCGTGTTTTATCACATCGATCACTATTACCATAACGTGTTTTCTCTATTTGCTTTATTACCTCCAAACGCACAACAGCGTTATTAATAACGGCGCGCACGTACTCAATTTTGTAAGCAACGCCGGTTCTGTTGTTTCAACGTGTTGGAATAAAATAAAACACGGCGCAACGCAAACTATGTCGTTTATACAAAGTCTGCCCAATAAAGCTAAAAATTGGTGTCAATCCTTCTACAATATGCTCAGATCAATTTCATTATAAGAACGTGCATAGCGCATTGCTCAAATACAATCAATAACACGGGCACAGTCAAGAAAAAAACCAAAATATAATGCATATAACAGCATTATACGCTCCATATCCGAGTCAAAAGTGTTATGCATCACTTTCTTCTATGTTCATGTTAATTTCCATAATATGATTTACTACACTAACCGCTCTTATGCCCTGTTTTACAAGCACTTTCTTGCATCATTTCGTCCGGTTTTTAGAGAAATTTTCATTACATTAAAATCGTTTAGTTAATCGTCGTACTTCTTCACTTGTTAGATGGCCCAAAAAATTTATTTAATTGGTGAATCACCCAGTTATTCATCATCTTCTGTTTTATTCAAAATATTCTAACGCAATTTACATTTATACAGAACGTTAGGTAAATTATTACATTCATCACAATTTGATTTAATTAGGTAAAAGGTACTGTTAAATAGTAGAACATGAGGTTCTGGCGATATAATTTTTGTTTACCTTATTTTAATGTGTTAATGATAAAATATATTCTTCAAAAACGAACTAATTCTGTAATTGACACGCCTGTCCAGACTCGCATTTATTTATTCCTAACCACCACGAATTTGTTGCGACTGTAACGTTTCCTCAGGAGAAATGATTCGGTAAAAAATAATTTTATGATGGCTGAGTGCGCCATTTTATTTATAAAATAGATGTTTGGACAAACAATTAATAGCAATTAACCTTTTTTGTTCTTAATTTCACTTTAATCTGCCATTTTTACGTTGTCCGCGTGGTTAGAAGGTTCCTAAATAAATTCAAGGACTGCACCTGTACTTTCGCTAAAACCTTTCGTAAAAGATTAGTAGGCGAGTTTTGAAACATAAAAGTTGCAGTAAAACACGTAACTTTCTATTTCATATAAAATAAAAATTTCGAACTGACCAATCAGCTTGCGAGTTGTCTTTTTATCATTAGGATTCATACACGATGCCGTACCTGATACATACTGGTGTATTGTATTGTGAAACATCGTTAATTAAGACTATGTTTCATGTCACAGCGTACATTCGTGATTATCAATTCAATGTTAATTAGTTCTTTCACACTAAATAATGAAAACAGACGTTATTTGATTGTTCATCCACGTGTATAATAATTAATACTCACTGATGGCTGTACCGATGTTTATAACAGGTCGATATTCGTAAGAAATAACAACGATCATTTTCATCCTCTTTGATTAGCGTTAATTAAACTGCTACCATCACGAAATATTAAGTAAATTAAATTTAAATGGTAAATATTTCTTTCTCGTATGACCTGCATTAAGTGGGGTGATAATTAAACAAACTTCTAAACAAAACATTGATTGATATAAACTAAGTATCGATTACTTTTCTTCCGTATGACCAGCGTTAATCAACAACAAACTCTTCACCTTCGATTCAAAAATCAAAGTGCTAACACTGTCTAAACAAAGAATTTCATTTTAGGCTTTTTATTTATTTTTACCAAGACAGGTTTCTTCGCCTATTCAGGCGACGAGAATTGTACGTGATCCTAAAGTTAAACCGGTGATACACGTAGCAAGAAAAACATGCATCGTGTGCAGCCATTACCTTAGAAAAGACGACAAGGGAAACATCCTTACCATCCTGTGCAGGCTGTTTCATTCGCTGCCGCTCCAGTCAAACTGCGTATTACCGCTGTGTCCCATTTCGTACAGGGCATCTTCAAATAGCTGCTTTACGTAATCGTAATCCGGCATGGTCTTAAAATTAAGGCTGCGCACGTATTTCATGTATTCATAGAAACAGCCGTGCAGACCCTCGCACAGCACCTCCAGGCTCACGCTCTCCTTCACCTCCCTTATCAACATGTGCTTTTCCTGCTTGTTACTTGCCTTGAGCCCCTGCCACGGCAATTTTCCCTTCACGAAGAATATCAGGCAGTATCCCAGGCTCTCCAGATCGTCTCTCCGGCTCTGCTCCTCGCCACGATGCACATTTACGGATGCATACCGTGCCGTTCCTACAAGCAACTTCCCATTTTTGTGTGGTATGTGCGTGTACGTGGTTGAGCTCCTGTATTTCTTGGCAAGTCCCAGATCAATCAGATACAGCTTGTCGCTGTTCGCACCGAGCCCAAACACAAAGTTGTCGGGCTTTATGTCACGATGCACGAAATGTCGCGCATGCAGGAACTCTACGCAGCTTATCATCATTATGCCCAGCCTAAGCACCGTAACCTCGGAAAACCGCTTGTGCTGCCGTATGAAAAGTTTCTGCAGGGAAAGGCCGAGCAGATCCATCACCATCGCGTTGTTGAGCGTGTTATTAAGCCGAACCTTGCCATAGAAATACGTGCGGCACACGAAATCATTCATGGTGCGGTTCAAGCGCACGTAAATCTTGTACTCGTTGCGTAGCAGATTGCAGTTCTTTTTTTCTATTTTGAGGGCCATCTTGCGGTTGGTCTTGCAGTCTAGAAATGCGTAAACATCACCGAATGTGCCTGTTCCAAGTTTATGGGTTATCTGGATGTCTGAAAAATCATTCATCGGTTTTTTGTGGTAAGGATGGGAAAAAAGAAGAAAGAAAAGAAAAAGGAGAACGACCAACTGAGACACGCCTTGTTACTGATTACGCGTTGACAGCCAATTAGAACGTGATACAAACGGTAGCAAATCATATTACGCACGGAAAGCAGCTGATTATGGTGATGATGAAGAGACGATAAATACGCGAAAGCTACAGGTATTTAATGTCTGTATAACACGCTTTTATACGTAGCCACATACGAACAATGATGTTGTTGAACAGATCGTAGTACTCCATCCTATTACTGATCACCTAAAAACAATGATGTTGCTAAACAGATCGTGGACTCCATCCTATTACTGATCACCTAAAAAGGATAAAACACCCAAGTAGCACACACTGGTACAGCATGTGATAATAGTATTGCTCAGCACAATCATTTACAAGTTTTCTAACAAAAAAATTAAATTCCTAATTTTTACAATTTTTATAACGCATGGCTCTCTGCTGTGCAGCACCGTAATAATTTTGTATCATTGAATAGAATTTATCATTTGTTATTAAAAATGTGCTTAAACTACGTTTTTATACTATTTTTCTGAATAACCTGTATAAACACCATACATGATATCACGGTGTTAATATCAACTAGCTATCATAAACAGGTAATATAAGAATAGTATGCTATATAAATTAAAACGTTTAATCTGATAATATTATACTATAAATTAGTGATATATCATAATGTTATACTATAATACTTAAATGCTGTTTTATGTGTACTTTATAGAATTATATGTCTAAGCATCTTTAAGTGATCTAATAGTTGTTTTAATATTCTTTAGTATTTCTTATGATTATTTATTTTAATATGCCTGTCCTACCGTATCAATAACACCGTTGTATTAAATATTACGATTGCAGTTATTTTCTTACCATGGTTATAGCACCGTTGTGTTCAACATTGTAATTGTAGTTATTTTCCTACAATATAAGTAATACTATCACATTGAATGAAATATTTTGATCCTTGAGAGAATAATAACGTCTAACTATACAACATTGTTTTTGCTCCTTACCCAAACACCTTTAATTAATTTAAAACATTTAACAATGTCCTGATATCATTAAAACACAACAAATGATGGTTTTACATTTTGATCCGTATAATAACACGATGAATATAAAACGATCTAAAATATACTATAGCGGTGTATTATTATCCTTACACAGACTAATATAAGAGAAGATGTTATCTAATCTTTGATCTGGCAAATGTTGGCAGATAACCACTAATTCGGGAAAGTAATATCATTCATAACGTAGTCTAAATGATATTATATAGTTTACACTTTAAATTATTTATAAATGGGCATTTCCATTTAATACCATAAGTTAACGATTTGATAAAATAAAACCATTTAATGTTCATCAGTTTTCGGGTCAAACAGATAAATAATTAAACATTTGTCAGAAAAGTAAAAATGCACAACTAACAAAGCATAGCATGTTAAACTTGCAATGTAAGATCTTAAAGTGTGCACTAAAACGTAATATTATGAGGTTGATCCTTAATGATAAGAAAGGAATAAAACGTATTTAAGAAAATAGAACAAATATGACGTACGTTTCACCGCAAGGATGCTGTAACCACCTAGTAACACACTGTATAGGTGTAATGGCACAGCTTGTTTCAGACACTATTAAAATTGGATTAAGTTACCACAATTCATATTGTAAAATACACAAAATACAAAAAATACTATGGTTAGAAATGACTGTCTCTACAACTACTTGGTAATTAGTGATCCTTAATTTTAAAACAGATCACGGTGAAAACGAGTATTCCTTCTCTAAAATGCTTTTATGTATGATGATACCATGTATTTCACAACATTTGCATTTATACTTCTCTTAAGATATCTATGACCACAAAACGTTTATTCATAGAATATCAACCACTCTAATTAAAACACATATTATAGGCATGACATACTAATATTAAGTAATCCGCTTTAATCTTAGAAGCATTCCATTTGTATAAAATGTTATATAAGGTACATCATTCATTTAAAATAAATTCTTCTGTTTATAAACGTGGTATACTGCCAGCTATTCTCTCTTAAGTATCGTTCTTTTATTCAATCTCCATAATTCTAAATTTGTTAGTATGATTCTTGATCACTGATTTATCACAAACTACCACGTGTAGTATAATTTGTTTCATCCTTGATCGATCATACAAACAAACAACGGCTAAAAAGGAAGAGAACATGAATTATTGCTGTTAATCCACATTTTAACGTATTTACTAATTAAAATATCCTGTTGAACAAAAATTAATGTTTTATTGGAAGTAGAGCAGTGTTGATAAGAGATAATTGTTCTTGAATATTCATTCAATTAACACCATCCTTCAGATTTAAATACGTGATATCGTGGCATTTTGCACGTATTTTATGGTCTATAAAACCATTCGCTTATGGATGATGGAGTAATTCGTTGTTGAACTGTGAGGCTTATTTTAACGAGGAGGTAATTCATTCTTATCATAGAACAAACCAATTAGCACTACTTTTAGCCATCCTTAACGAGAGAAACAAACGTTCCTTTTAATTAATAACCATAATTAAACTTATCAAACCAGTAATATACGTTGCTTATCAAACGCTAAAACTTGTTAAATATTGTATATTTTGTAGAAATTAATAAATTTAATTCGGTGACCAGCAGTTTAATACAACATAAGCGTTTTATATCGTAAGTATTTGCATTTAATATTACCTATCACACCATTAAGTCGTTTTATACGTCATATGCCGTATGATAAAATCTTATATATCACCGTACCTGAGGTACGCGTAATGCTCGTACCTGAACACAAGAATACGTCTTTGTCGGCATTTTGTGCTCATAAACATAGAATTAGCACTGAATATTTTATTAAACACTATTTCAACACTCGTTAAACATAATTTATGGTATAACATAGCATATACGTACAAGCACGCTCTATTACCATTCAATATACTTCACATAACGCTGTAAATACAACTAATTTTCTCACCATTGATCAAAAACAACCGGCAAACAAACACGAAACACATCACTGAAACGAACAAACCGCTGATTGTGATAAAAAAACAACTAAAAGTATAAATACGGCGAAAACGAGCAATAACATGCACAGAAAAACATCGGCCAACACAGACAAGCCGGCAAACAGCAAAGGGGGAGCGATAAATACCCGAGCTGACGAGGAGAGCGTACGTGATATGGCAAGGCGTAAGTTGGACCTTATAATTGAGGAGGGAGTGGAGGGGTACGAGCGGATGATGCAGCTGAAGCTCCAGAGGGAGTTTGAGGAGATGTGCCGGATTGGCAAAGGCCCGCACATACCCTGGTCACCGTCACGTACCGCCTTAGAGAGCGGGCATGCCAGCACGGACAGCATCACAGAATGCTTCAGTTCGTGCACTGAGGGCATGTATACGGGTGCAGACAATGCGGGGGAGTACGACAGCATGGAGGCGATGGGGTATGAGATGGATTACCTGGCGGATCCCATCCTTGGCCAGGCTGTGCCGCAGAAGCGGTGCAGTAGTACCTGTGAGTGCTACGGCACCGACAGTGAGGTGGATGCTGCTAATGAGCGCATCAGACAGGGCCTCAAGGTTGATGCCGATCTTGACGCACTGCAAGACATCGGCAAAGAAGCACTCGCCGATGATTGCGAGAGCGCATTTGCCGATGAAGCGTACGGCACTGGTCGGCCTGCGGAACCCGTGTTGGAAGAAAAGGGCGCCGTAGATCCGTTTGGCGGTGCATGTGGCTCTGCACAGCTCATCGAATCATACGAGCCCGCGTTAGGACAGATGGGCACGCATCCAATAGATCCGTACGGCGGGTGCAATACCATTCAGATGCTGCACTACTCCGCATCTGAGTGGCCGATAAAGGGCAAGGGCGATCCGATCATTGATACCGATTTTGATCGGTACAAGAGGGACTCGCTCCTATACCAGGAGCCCGACGCGCACAGATGGCCGTGGCAGATTATCGAAGAGTCGTCTGGGCCGGTTAATAGGCTGTCTAGACGGACAAAGCCAAGCGAAAAGCGGGGCAAGAAAAGCCGCAAGCGCAGGTCGAGACAAAGAAGGATGTATGGCATGTAAATGTCATTAAATAATAAACACACTGCTTCTATTCGTTTTTAGAAACATTCAGTTTTACATTAATTTTCATTCAATCAACGTCCTTTAAAAGACAGCAAGAGCACCAAAGCATTACAATACGTATTATAGCGTCACACTTACCACTTGTGATATAAAATACAACACATTCACATTCCACCTCAGCACGCCACTTCAATCGTTTTAAACGTAATTTTATGTATTACGCCTTTCAAGAGATGTTAAATCATTCAGGACAAAAAACACCTCGTTTTATACAATATGCTCAAACAACGTTATTCATTTCAACCGCTGATATTAAAAATCAAACGGTCGATCAATCCGTAGTTAAGCGTATGATCAATCACGCCGTGACCGCAGGGACATGAGGCTCTTCTTAATAAACTAACACGTGTGTAACCCACTTCACCGTCTTTTCCTTCCCAATCACCAGGTCCTTCTTTTCAAGGTATTCCTTTCGTCGTACTAAACTCGTATAAGTCTATTAAAGCTCTTGTGCCTTATATTCTCCTACTAAATCACAGTTTTTCTTCACTTACATAACGTTAATCCACAATTAATTACCATGTAATCTAAAACCATTCTGCCTAGGTCTGAAACCAATCTATTTGATTTAAAGTCAACCCTCTCATTAAAACCAATCCTCTCCAAGTTTTAAGCTAATCAGTCCCCAAAGCCAATCCATTTAAGTTTAACGCCAAACCTCCTCTAGAATTGATCCTCTCGTTGAAGTCAACCCTTAAAATTGATCCTTTCTCCCAAATCAACCTTCCCCCTAAAGCCACCCCCCTAAAATTGATCCTCTCTCCGAAGTCAATCCTCTCTCCGAAGTCAATCTTCCTTCTAAGGTCAACTCCCTCTAAACAAACTCCCCAAAGCCAACCCACCCTCTAAAGTCTCCCATCCTAAACCAATCCACCAACCACAGCCTCTCCCAACCGCCAAGCCTATCATTTCATCCCACTCTCAATCCTTTCCAACGCCCTTCTCCCATCCAAAATCTCTCCACATCCATACACAATGTCCCTATCCATCCGTCTCAAACTATCAATCTCCTTATAACACCCACCACCAACCACAAACACGTAAACACCCGCCACCTCCTCATAATAAACCTTCCTACCACCCATCACTCTAAGCTCGCCCTTACGCGCCTTAGCCACAATTTCCCCAACGTACACGCTCAACGGCGTGCTCGTATCCACATTAATAATCTTAGACAGAATGTTCGTGGCGCGCTTGAGCAGCGTATTCTCCTCAATCTTGATGCGCTGCACCACGTGCTCAACGAACTGCTGCGTAATGCCCCGCTTGGCCATGATGTACTCGATCACTTCTGGACGGGCGCCCTTCCTGAGCAGAGTGCATACGAAGCGTTTTACGTCCTCTACCGTGCCTTTCTCCACCATCTTGTAGATCTGGTCGTCTGATGCGTTACGTTGCTCCATCTCGTAGTACTCGTCGTATCCTCTGTCACTTATCTCGTTGATCAGGTTCAGGCAGATTGACATGTGTGCGTCTATCATTTCGTTTGAACGGTTAAGTTCCGCAATGTCGTAGTTCTTCTTGCCAATCTCCTTCTTGTAGTTCAGGTGCTCCTTTTCTATTCGCTCAGTTACCACGGGGAACTTTTCGTACTTGTTGGTGGCGTAGAACGTATCATCGGGTGTAATGGTGTACGTACACGGACGGTCATCCTTGGTGTACTTTACTGTGTTGATGTTGAGCGATAGAACGTCGTTTATCAGCCCGGCGTACGTCCAGTTGTGTTCCAACGGCGTAATCACGTCATTCTCGCGTCTAAACAGTATGAGCAGCGGTCTACGGTCCTTCTTTCTCACGAGATTGTTACGCATTTTCTTGTAAAGCAGTTCTGCTACGCTTTCATCGCCTGATACGTTTTTATCTCCCGATACGTTTTCATCTCCTGATACGATGAACGGCTCGTTGTCCAAATTGAAAAACAGTGAGAACAGGCCGGCCGCCATCTCATGCACCCCGCCACCCACCACAAATACATTGTTATCAAGCGCCAAGAAATTTAAATGCCTGTCCCACACACTCTCCACCTTGAGCGCAAGCCTGCGCTCAGAGAGCGTGCCGGCCAGCATTTCCAGACCATCCCTGCTCACACAGTCAATAAAATTGAGGTTGTACGAGCTGTACGTCCGGGCAATAACATCCGATACGATGCTGTGCAAGTTCTTGCTGTGCACGAAGTAGATGGCGCTGGCCGTTACGTTTTCCCGGGTGTTTTCCAGTCTGAATATTGTTGTGATGTTTAGTCTGCGTAGTTCTGTGAAGCGGAACAGCGCGTTTATTATTGGAAATGTGGTGTCGTCGAGTATTAGGACTGTCCAGGTGGAGCTTTTTAGAAATTCTGAAAGCTTCGCTTTCTGTAGGTTTTGGATCATTGAGGGGTTAAACGATGAGCGCAGTTTATTTAATTAAGGATGGTGCCCAGTAGAACAGGATTGTTAAGGATAATGCCCTGTAGAAGAGGATTGTTAAGGATAATGCCCTGTAAAACAGGATTTTTAAGGATTGTATTTTACTGTATTAAAAAGTTAAATATTTAGTAATATTTAACAAGGTCTTTAACAGTATTTAATAACTAATTCTTTAAACAAAGTCTTTAAATGCCTTTAATCACGTAATAAAGTCCTTAATCATTAATTAAAAATGTTTTTAAAACAAAACATTGTAAAACAGTCCTAATTAAATTACCATTAAATTAAAAGTAAAACAAAATACATCATAGACCAATACATTAAAAGAAAATAATTTTATTAAGCGTACGTTTATATACCTAAAGATACTCTTCTATAAAAATTCTATTCTTTTGATCTACAGGGGCTAAGAATGGCTGCAAGTAGTTGGTGATGAAATTAATACACGATCTCGTACAACACCTCCATGTACATCTCTGCAGCAGTGATCTTAACACGCAGGTTATATCTGATCCATAGACATAATCTTACCTAATCATTGTTACTACATCATCTTCAATGCCTAAGAACATAATCTTTACATTAAAACGTAAAACAAAGGAAACGTTAATTTCATCAAACATCGTTAAACAAAATAATTTTTATTTATGCACAAACATTTACGTTCTCTTACTGTGCCATGCTGTGGTACCTACGATACCTTTTAATGTTCACTCCAGCCATCCGTAGCCTTTTCTGCTGCTACGCCTTAATTGTCCGCATAACGGTGTGACCGTTTTCATCCTCTCAATTCATCCGTAGCCTTTTCTACTGCTACGCCTTAATTAGCCGCATAACGGTGTGATTAGTACTGCCATCTTAACGAACAGCTCTTCGTGCTTTACGACAAAGTCTGATCGTTTGTTATTTCCAGATGAAAGTGCCCGTGTTAGAGCGCTGTTATTCTTACCGTGTTAACGGCCTTGTTATCCTCAACAGAATACGTAAGTATAGCTTAACGTATCTACGGCACGTATCGTTGTTTGTTTTGATGGACGTCTTGTGCAGTGCTTGTGCATTTCTATGGGCGTAGACGATGCGATGCGCTGCGTTCCTGCCAGTGCTATGGCCCTATGACAGTCATTGGCCCAGCAGCGAAGGTTACAGCGTTCCTGCCAATGCTACGGCCCTATGACAGTCTAGCCCAGCAGCGAAGGTTGCTGCAAGTTACCAACCCAGTACCATGCGAAGGTTGCTGCCCATCCCCAGACGCTCCATCTCCTACTATTCATCCTATCACAGCAATACACCACCTCATAACCATTAAATACCATAACAATACGTCCATCCACTCTCATCAAAATAAATCATAACAACCACTCATACCTGTCCTTATGCCCAATACGTGCATTCACCCGTTCAGGGCATGCAACCATAAAATTTATATTTTTCTTACAAATGTATTATTTTGATTGGCTGTTCAGACCTTCCATAAAAGACAGGCCATCATTACGTCATCCTTCCGTTTATATGCGTAGAGAATGTTCAACAGTAAAAGTATAAAATATTGTTTGCGGTGTTTTACAGCTGCTAGCAGCAACGTATTGTTACTACGTATAGGGTTAAGCATTAATGTTATAGTTTGTATGTAAGTGTTAATGTTATAGTTTGTATGTAAGTGTTAATGTTAAGTATTAATAATAATACATTCTAATACTGGTGTTAAATACTATTACACTCTAATACTGGTGTTTATAACCAACTAGTATTTATACACTCTAATACTAGTACGTACTAATAACACATTCCAATACGTAATAGTGTTAACTTGCCATGCTCTCTAAATTTAGTGTAATTGAAAGCATTGACAGTCCTAAACACGGTCATTTCATAAACGGTTGATAAAAATCACGTAAATGGTACATTCACCGATTGGTGATAATCATGCGATGAGAAAGTATGGGAATAACTAAGAATAGAAATATTTTAGTATTGTGGTGTAGAGGGTGGTTGGAAGGAAAGGAACATTAATTATTGTATGTTATAGTGTAGGTGTAATACAATAATCATAGCCAAGGATGTACTATTAGAATAATGTTTTGTTTGTTGTTGTAAACTATGATTGGTATTTTAAATAGAAGAAACTAAGGAGTGGTTAATCATGAGAATATGAGGAATGGTTTAATCTATAGAATAGTTTTAAGAGTAATTTAATCTATAGAAGAAACTAAGGAGTGGTTAATCATAAAATATGAGAAATTACTAATCATAAAATTGTGAGAAATTACTAATCATAAAATATGAGAAATTACTAATCATTAAATTAACGTTTTTTAGAATGTTCAATGTCTGCACTAATATTGTCAAAAAGAATATTCTCATTTCGACAAAAGAATATTTTCAATTACTCCGGAAGGTGCTATTCATTATTTTCTCTTTTTTGTAAAATTGCGCTAATATTGTTCAAAAACGTAAATGTACACTAAAAGAACATTTTAGGCTCATTCATTCTATGTATTAAAACGCTGTACAAGATGTAAATCTTATTTTTATTATTTAATTTGGTGTGTTATCGTAATCATTGCTTATTACGTGTGGTTGCGCTCTAAAAGTGTGTAAAAATGTTTTATGGCCCGTTTTGTTTTTTTGGTGCTGTCATGAACGAATTAAATTAAAATTTTTTAATTTTGTTGTATCATTTGTTTGGTTAGGTGTATGAAGGAAATAATAAGAGTAAGTTTTAGTAAATAACGTACGTATCAATGAACATGCTTTAACGATATATACGTTTGTAATAGTGTAATAAATGCTTAGATAAGTATTATTTTATTAAATACGTTTATTATGTCATTATATTGTATTGTAATATCGTTTTAATATTTTTATCTGTTTTTATTTTATTTTAGTATTTTTAAGCGTAGTTAGTTTATCTTTTCATACTAAATAATATTTTTTATTTGTTTTCGTGGTATTAGTAATAAGTAATAGTACGTATTAGTAGTAAGTAATAGTACGTATTAGTAGTAAGTAATAGTACATATTAGTAGTAAGTAATAGTAATAAGTAATAGTAGTACGTACTATTATTTAGTAGTAATTACTACGCATTAGTAGTAAGTAGTACGTACTATTGTTTAGTAGTAAGTATTAGTAATACTTACTACTTCCTATTGTTACTATTACGTACTATTATTTAGTAAAATGGAATATCATCCTTTATTATTCTTATTATTCTCATAATATTACATCACTCTCTCTTTAACTTACCTTTTGTTAATAAAGAACGTCTTTAACTCATTTCTATCATCATCGCTGTCCTTCATCGTATTACATCACTCTCTCCTCATTCTTCTATCGATTTTTCTTTTTTTTTCTGATTTACCATTTTGGTCGTATCAAACCATCGTATTTACTTTTGTTTTTGTTGTAAATTACGATTAAAATATGATGTAAATGCGATACCTGTTACACAAACATACTATTAATGGCATACGCTACGCCAGGCACGTGCAAACGGGCATGCTGCCGCATTCTCAATACACTCTATTTTCATCGTTTCTTTTATTTTGGCAACATTCCAAATTAATAAAGTAATCTGCTGTTTTAGTACATCACCAAATAAAATGGAAACGTCACCATAACCACAAATTGATAACTTATCACAATTTATTTAAATTGATGAATATTTTTAATTTATCAAAGGAAATTATAAACTCACCAATTTTGAACAAAATGGTAAAAGACCCTTCCTTTAATAAAATTACAAAAATGGAGCACAACAAAATAGAAAATACGAGCTGCTTGTTCGAAAAGATTAGGAACGATTACCAGCAAAAGAAAAAGAATAAGTCGTACATACAGAGTACGCTGTTTAGTGAGGGCATACAGCAGCTGCTGATGAGCATTATTAGTGATAATAGGGATAGAGAGGATGAGGAGGATAGTAATGTGGATAATTTTGAGTTTTGCTCGTTTGATCATTTTAAGAGGCAGTTTAGGGGTGAAAATGAGAAGGAGTGCGATTTTTTTGGATCGTTGAGCTTTGAGAAGAGTGTGGTGTTGGAGGGTGCGGGCGTTGTGGATGAGATTGGTGATGAGGGCTCTTTTGAGAGGAGTGTGGTTTTGCATGGTGATGAACGAAGGGCTTCTTTAGGCGGTCAGGGGGTGTCTGGTGGTCTGGGAGTGTCTGGTAGTCAGGGGGTATCTTTAGGCAGTAGGGAGAGGTCTTTAGGCGGTCAGGGGGTGCCTGGCGGTCAGGGGATGTTTCTCACGCGTGATGAACGGAGGATATCCTCAAATGAACGAAGGAGGTCTTCAGACGAACAAACAACGATTTGTATGACTAATAATGAACGTATTCTTGGCACAAGAAATGACCAGCAAAGCTTTAGAACAGGGTCTGAACAGAACGATGTAAACTACGGTGAGGATGAAAGCAGAGAAAATGGACGTATTGCTGACGATGACAAGCACTACAAGAATATCCTTGATCACAAACAATGGATAAGTAACGATTTAAACAGATGGCAGAGCAAGGGCTGTTTCACATACACCGTACAACCAGCACCACCAAACAACCCTTTTAATAGGCGTATCAACGATCAAAACACCACAAACGGTTCTATCAGCGCTGACCAATCCTTTTCCGACAAAAACATAAAACAATCGAAAAACGTGCATGAACGCATAAACACGATGCAGCACTCGCCCAGTTCCTGCAGGAGAGTCGTTAGCGTGCGCTTGAAGAGAACACTAAGGGAGGAGGACGGCTCAGTTAAGGTGTACAAGAATAAGAAGATGCGTTTGAGTGCTGTGAGGAAGGCTGCTGCTGACGAACACGCGGATGAGTGCGTGTTTGGTGATGAGCGGCGTAGTACAGGCAGGCGCGTGCTTAAAGTGGTGAGTGCTCGCAGTTTAAAGATTAAGCTGAAAGTATCGGATGGTGGTAGAAAGACGGTCTTTGGTGGGGAGTGTTTGGGGCCGGCTGATACGTGCGGTGAGAAAAGGACACTTCGGAACAAATTGTTTAATTTGAGGAGGGAGGAACTGTTCCTGAACAGAAAATTAACGGTTAATTCATCACAGAACAACGATGTTCTTTCAAAACATGAACAAGCAAACGGTTCTTTAAGAAAATTTACGTTTGGTAAGGATCATGGCAGAGGTATTTTTTCTACATTTGACCAATTGCAGGGCAGAGAGGCAATCCTCTCAGAGTTTAAGAAGCAAAACAGCACGGCCATCCTCTCAGGATTTAATAAAGAAGATCGCGTTGGAAGGGGCCCCGTAGTGCACAACGAGTTCAACACCCGTCCACGTGTTTTCAAGAAACAGGGGATATTTTTAAAGGAGAGCAGGCCTAAGCGTAGAAAATCGCTAAAAATAAACATAAAGAGAGACAGAAAGAAGTACCAGATAGAATTTAAAGATGACAGCAGCATTCTAAGCTCAAACGATAAGTGTCCCGATGAGAACGTGCCGTGCAGGGTAGAGAAGATGCTCTCTGAGGCCGAGCTCGTGAACATTCTCGCACCAAAGACGCGGTACTTCTCTGCGATGAACTTTAAAGGCGTTAAAAAGATCGCAGAGGCATCGTTCTCAGACGTGTACCGGTTCAAAGACAAGATCTACAAAATAATACCGTTCACTGAGTACTACACGAAGGAGGAGTTCCTCAGAGAGGTGTACGTGCTAAGAACACTGCAGAACGAGAAATACGTCATAAAGCTGCGCAATTTCTTCGTGTGCAAGGGCGCGTACAACCAGCACTTGCATGCCGCATGGGACGCGTACGCCAGGGATCACAAATCGGAGAATAAGAGACCGAACAGCGATGGAAAGAACGGCGAGTACGGCTGTCTGGTGATGGACGACGCAGGCACAGATCTAGAGAACTACCAGTTCAAGAAGATGAGCGACATTTTGCTGTTCCTCAAGATTATCATCGAATGCCTGTCCGTGCTCGAGTTTAAGTACCAGTTTGAGCACCGCGACCTGCACTGGGGAAACATTCTCATACAGCACAACAACATGCGGAACGACAGTCTGTGCGCTTTCAGCGAAAACGTGCGCAATTCCAATCTTAGCGGCCATTTCGTGCCGGAAGACAGCGCGCCATTCAAAGTGAGCATCATAGACTTTGGTCTATCGCGCTTTTCTACCGATCACGGCGTAGTGTACAAAGACCTGTCACCCGAAAAAGAGCTGTTCCAGGGCACAGGCGATGAGCAGTACGACGTATACCGGCAGATGAAAAGGATCTGTTGCAACGACTGGTCAAAGTTTAATCCCATCACGAATGTGCTGTGGCTTAAATACCTGGTCGGCAAATTAAGACACAAAGGGCTGAGCGAGAAAATGTGTAATATGGTGATGCGGATGGTTGTTAGCTCAGGATCTGCTACAGAGCTGGCACAGCAGATGCAGTCTATTCTATAGAGTTCTTTATTTATTGGGCAGGAGTAATTTATTAAAGAGTTTTACGTACCATAATTGGGCATTTGATGAGAATAGGACGGTGTTTTAGCGTTAATGGGTGAATGTTTCATACCTGTGACTGCCCTACGAGGATTGGTTGTTATGGCTGATGAAGAAGAGGCTGTGACTGCCCTACGAGGATTGGTTGTTATGGCTGATGAAGAAGAGGCTGTGACTGCCCTACGAGGATTGGTTGTTATGATTGATGAAGAAGAGGCTGTGACTGCCCTACGAAGAATTGGTTGTTATGGCTGATGAAGAAGAGGCTGTGACTGTCCTACGAGGACTTGTTGTTCTTATGGTTAACGAAGGGTTAACTACGGTTGCTCTATGTGAAACTGTGCTATTCTTTACCCTAGAAATAACAAACATTCTTTTGATTTACAAACGATAAATTACGAAATTTCTATGCCTTACAAATGAAGAATGACAATGCCTTAAAAACAATAAATTACGAAATCATACGAACAAGAAGAGAATCGCTCATCAGCACCCGTTCTAATTACTCCTCAACAATTCTTGTACTATCATTGACTCATTACTCCAACCTTATTTTACAAATCTTACGTTTTGTGCATTAAAACTGGCAGTTAAGTATCAGATCGTATAACAATGCCGGTTCTCATTATAGACGTATTATAAATTTGTTGTGTAGATCTGCACTGAGTGTATAGAAGTAACGATAAATAAACACGTTAAAAAATGTTTTTTGAGTATTGAAAATTATACTTGTGATGTATTTGTATACAACGTTTTAAGGACATTAGAATGATTCTAACGTCATAATCAACTTAGGAAATTAGACGGGATGAACTGTTAATGCCCTTCCAGTAGAAGAGAGAGGATCTTTTTCATAAACAGCCTCTTTCTTCGTGTCCAGCACGAGAGAATAATTATCGTACTTAATATGATGATATGGTGGTGTTGTATTACACTACGATAGTATTAACGTTTTAAAGGCATTCTTTACTGTTAGATCATTCCATGAACCAAAGGTTGATGGCCATGGTTAGCCCAGAAGAGTGTGTTTGATTAGGTAGTATGTATGAAGGAGATAATTAAACTGCTTTTAGTTGAAAGAACCATTAAATTACTCATTTCCTGATATGAAATGAAATACTTAGAGCATCGTATTGTTGTAGAATTGAATGTAAAAGCTTTCTCTTCAATCACTACAATTCTTAAAATAGGCTCTTTAGACCAGGATTAACTGACAGATTAACAATGATTACTCTTACCATTCAACCTTAAAGTTACTCCTATAAATCTTTCTATTCTCAAATATTCTCTTCTTATCTTTAAGTACCTGTGGTACTATAACCTCCTCATTCGTATTTAAACCAACTAATTTAAAATAGTGTGCATAATCATTCTGCACGTTGTTCTTGATCTGCCCCGGGCCACCAAAGCATCGATCATCACACAAGAAAATATCAACGAAATTATAACGCATTTCCTCATCGTTAAGAAAGTTTAGAAGGTTCTTAAGACCTGTGATGTGTGCGAATGTTAGGCTGCTGTTCTTGAAATGGAGTACTCTGTAGGATTTATTGATTGTTTGTATTCTTTCTATTGTTAGGTTGAGCATTTTTATCAGGTACGGTGTTATGCCCGTTAGAAATTCTTTTTCGTTGGTAAGGACGTGTTCTGAACTATTTTTAGAGTGTTGCTCTGGAGAGAGCCTATCGTTATGGGTGTTTGTATTGTTATCGTCTTTATCATTTGTATGTACACCATTGCAGGTCTCATAAATATTGTTATCCTTACCATTTACACCTACATCATCGTAAATATCCCTGCCATTATTATCACCTTTACCTTCATTGCCTACACCTACATCATCGTAAGTATCCCTGCCATTATTATCACCTTTACCTTCATTGCCTACACCTACATCATCGTGAATGTCCCTGCCATTATTATCACCTTTACCTTCATTGCCTACACCTACATCATCGTAAATGTCCCTGTCATTATTATCAACTTCAAAATTTATACGTACATCACTGCAGATCTCATAAATATCCTTACTGCTCAGCACGTAATCAACTCTAACACCACCCTCTAATCTCTTATCATGGCACTGCATCACTCCTACCGTTAACACGCCCTCCTCCTCACACAAATACGCGCACATTTGCTGCAAAGACGGCACTTCACTCAAATACGGTATTAAATCCGGTCTCCTCCTTTCAACATACGCGACTACACCCGGACACTCGCTCAGTATAAGTTTGTTTTTGGTGAGCAATTCGTTGTAAATCATGTAATTGCTCAGCTGCTGATAATCGTACGTGTTTACGATCCTTTTAACGCTAAACTTTCTCCTCAGTGCATTCTGCAGGTACGCGTACCACTCCTTGACTGTGATGGCGTGCAAATTTGTGCTGTCGTCCTTATTTTGTTTAAGTTGTTGCTTCTTGATTTCGTTGCACAGGTTTAATACGCTGTAATGGCTCATTATAAGATTGATTGGCACGTTTTGCAGATCCTCTGCTGTAATTTTGGTTTCTTCCATTGACACGCAGCCACTGCATGCCAGGCAGTCGTTGAGTGTCAGTTCAAACGGTTTTTCGCCCTTTATGCACGGATTTATCTTTTTATTCATGTGAGGCCTACGCATAAATAATTATTTATGCGCGATGGGAAGAGAATGATCACAAGCGATCGATTATAATTTATTTTGTACTATAAACGTATAAGAACGTGTTTGGTTAGATGATATGCTGTAAAATGATAATTAAACTAAATTTTAATAAAAAAAGAAGAATAAACGCATAAGAGCGGTTGTTCACCAATTTGTGCCTTTCCTTTCCATTTTTATCTTTTTTTTAGAAAGATCGTTTAATTAATTCCTACCATACCTAAACGACCTCTACTAACGCGCTGAGCGTCGCCCATGGTCTCAACGACCGTTGATTCATCAATTTTTTATTTAATTTTACCTTTAATCTTAGCACCAAAGTATTTTATTTAGTTCTTAGTAATCTGTTATAACACCTACGTCCTGCTATTCTGCTACTTTTTTAACTTGTTCAGGGCCATTACTTAGCTCTTTGTAATTTTACACGTTTTAATTTTGATAAAAGAACTATATTTAAAAAATACGGTGATTAATCTTTTACCTCAATATCATCATTACAATCACATCACGTCTTATTCGTATCTCTCAATTCCTTTGGTGTTTAAGACTGCCTGATCAAAAAAGAGAGAATGATTATCACAATAATAAAATAAAACACTTTTAAACTTAACATTATAATTTAATTTTACTACACGAACATTAATAACGTATTATACGAGGCAATGGTTGCAAATCTTGCGTTCGATATTAATTGTAGAGCTTTAACGAGAATAATATAAATTACGAAATATTTAATAAAAATTATGAAGAATGGTAATGAATGATGATACGAACTGTTCTGTGAATAATAGCATTATAGTGATGATAAGAGGTGCTAATGTAATACGTAGAGGAGGTATATGGTGGATAGATGGCTGTTCGTTAAAAGGGTTTTTTGTATAGGAGCATGTTATGTAACGTTGATTTGTTTGGTGATGGTCGTATGTACGAGTAGGCGTGTTTATAGACCTATAATGGATCTCATTTAGAGTAGATATACGTAATAATTCGTTGAGAGTATTCGTAGATATACGTAATAAGTCGTTGAGTGTATTCGTAGATATACGTAATGATTCGTTGAGTGTATTCGTAGATATACGTAATGATCTGTTGAGTGTATTCGTAGATATACGTAATGATTCGTTGAGAGTATTCGTAGATATACGTAATGATTCGTTGAGAGTATCTCTTAGCGTAGTATTCGTTAATTATATTTAACAATTAAATAGACACAAATTTAAGAGCTTAATCGTAAAATCTGTTCACGTAATAAATCATTTATTTATGAGTAGTGCTAGGCCTGTTGGAACGCAGTAATTTGGTGTTTTAGGATAATTAAAGAACGTTATGATGGTTTTAATATCTAATCTACCGTTTCTTTGTTCTCTTTCCTACATTGGTAATTTGCTTATTATTTATCATTAATAATACGTTGCATACGTCAGGTACGGCGTATCATTCGTACATAAAATGCATAGTGCACGCTTATTATCACCATTCTGTTAATTATTTCGTTCTACACGTTCATGCTCTGCATTTGGCACGTTGATGGAGAAGCCGCGCCATTCTTTAAAATTTGCATTCTCTTGCCCTTAGGAAATGACGGTCAATGAGAAAGAAAATTTCAATTTTCTTGAGTTTAAATCCATCGAAGATCCGATCAAATCGATGGAAGTGCTTAAGACCACCTTTCTCAAACTAAAACAGCTGACCAGGGATGAACTGACCATGCTGTTTGCAGACACAGATTTCTTCGTTTTTCTGGAGGATGCATTGGTGATGATGAAAAACGACAGAGAATTCGTAGAATTCGTGTGTGGCTTGGAAATAGAAGATTCAATTGTAGAGAAGCACGGAATGAAAGAATTTATGAATAAGTGTGCGGATATAAGAAGGGATATGGAGTGTTCTACTACGGACGCTGCTAATCCGCCAAAGAGAAAGAGAAAAACGAAAAGAGTGTCTTTCTCATTGGAGAAAAACATGACAAAACTGTATTTAGTTGAAAAATCGGAGATGAAACACGGCAATTATAGAGATAAAGACAGGGAGGAGGCGGCAATTCTTAAGAACGTGCCATGGATAGTGCCGATCAGGCTGAGACCGTGCGCTGAGTTCAAAAGGAGAAGTGAGGAGGTTAATGTGCAGAAGATTAGAGAGACGACCACCGTGAAAATCACCAATTTGGAGAGCGAAAATTTTGTGCCCAGCGATGGAAGTGCCAAGAAAGAAAAGGTGCCTGCCACGTCGAAGCCTGTCGAAATTTGTATTTTTGATTCGAACGTTTCTAATATTCTGCCAAAGCTTGATTACGCCAAGATTGTGTGTGGCGATGAGAAGGTTAGGTACACGGTTGCAGATATTCTGAACGACGAGAAGGTACTAGAGCACTTCATGAAGAAGAAAAAGGAATGAATGGTGTGCAAAATTCTAGGGCTGCACAGTGCACGTTCTGATCTAGAGGTATACTATTTAACCCGCATATTAGAACCGTTTTTATTGTTCATCCGGGTAGATTGTCTGCCAGTTTTGGTGGAATGATGTAATTTCACGTGTTTTATTTAAATTTGTTATCGGTTGCTGCTGTTCTGTGTGTACTGCATGCTTTCGTGCACAGTTCTACGATTTATCTCAAAGATTTATTTGATTGGTTCCTTTAAAACGACTGTCCTTACAATTGTTCCTTCTTCCACTAGAAATTGTAATTATTTTTATAAACGAAGGAAATTTACTTAAATAACGTTCCGGGCACCTGCACACCACGTTGTACTAATGTGTCTGTCCACATTAGATAGCAAAAAATTATAAACTCTTCCACGTGCAGTGCTAATTTTGAGCATGTGATCTTTGGTTCTCAAAAATTCCTAACGTTTCATTCATCATAACAATCCTTGACCATGTGATCGTTGGTTCTTAAAGATTCTTAACGTTTCATTCATCGTCATAACCGAATTAAGACGCCTTAATACTTTTACTCCGTGGCATAACGCCGAGAATACGTCCAAGACTAAACCAATACAGATTATATATTACCAACTACATCCGTATCTTCCTTCACCAATCTCATAATAACCATTTCTATCTAAATTCACTTTGAGAATGTTCTTCTCTTATCTTAGTAAATAAAACGTTTTTTATTGATTTGATGTATTTTCGGATGTTCTACGGAGCATTCGTATAAAGATGTGATTAACACATGAAATTGAAGTTCACACAAATTTAATACGATTTATTGTTCAAGGATGTTTTCAATGTGAATAAATGAACACTTTCTGCATGTGTTGGTGTTTTGGTAAGGACTTAGTTAACATTGCTGAGCACGTCTTTTACGTTAGCAGGCTGGTTCATTACGTTCCATAAAAATATTTAGGAAAAACAGAAATACGTAGTAGAATGTATGGAATGAACAAAGACGGTGTAATAAACAACAATAATACATCTTAAGGATGCTGAACGATTAAGAAATAAATGAAACGCTTTCATTCAGAAGGATGGTAAACAGGCAGTAGAGTATGTAATAAAAACTACAAGAATATTAAATGACTGGTTAGTAATCTTTCTATTGCATAGGATTCAAAATCTAACTTTGGTGTATTACCGTTGTTTAGATAATACGACGCATTCAAAAGTGTTTAACAAAACTGTACTGTATTACCAGATCTATAACATATAATGAATTAGTATTAGATAAAAAGATATTAAGGTATTTCTAAAAGGTACATTTATTAGCTCTTCCCTAATAATATCTATGTTTACTAGTTAGCTCTTCCCTAATAATACTTAGATTTTTAGCTCTTCCCTAATAATACTTAGATTTTTAGCTCTTATCTAATAATATTTAGGTTTACTGGTTAGTCTTTTCTAATAAATATTTTAATTTCAAACTCTTCCCTAATAATATTTAGATTTTTAGCTCTTCCTTAAAAACGTTTTAATTGTTAGCTCTTCCTTAAAAACGCTTTAATGTTAACACTATCAAACCAATTTTTAGTAATTCCAGTGCAAAAACACTAATATAAACGATATACACAGCAACCAGATGAAAAGGGCCCTTCTCAACAGTCTCTTCTTCTCTTTGCCCATTTTTAGGTACTTGTTACCACCCTTTACATTCTCATTGATAGACTTAGACTTGTTGAATATCTGATCAATACTCTCGTTCTGCACGTTCAGGTTCAGACTGATCTGGTCCTGTATGTGCTTGATCTCCTGCAAAGACTTTCTCGTCTGTTTCATCTGGTAATCAAGAGAATGCGTTTCCTTCATTATCATTTTATTCTCCATTTCTAGATTCTTGTCGTGGTGCGCGTTCAGGTAAACGAAAGGCTTCTCCGGTTCTAAATGTATGTTTTTATTGATAAAACGTCTCTTTTTCGCCTGTATGTCTGCGCTTTTATCCGCAAGCTTCGTCATAATTATCTTTTTGATTCCTTCAAAGTGCATTTTTAGATCGTTGTTCGATTCTAGATCGATCACTTTGAACAGATCGACCGTTTCTCTCTGCAGTTTGTTGAATTCCTGCTCTTTTTTGAGCAGGCTCGTGTAGGTTGCTACGTTCGTATTAAAATCTTGTATTTTCTGATACACGCAGTCGTAGAAATTCTTCTGATTCCCCTCTTGTTGTGCATGCACGTTCTCCTCCTTTCTATTCTTGGCGCTGCTCCCGTCATAAGCGCTGGTCCGTATAAAATTTACGTACTCCCCCGTTCTGTTCATGGGGTCAGCGGGCAGGCCTATTAAATGTGGATGTTGTGCAATAAATGATTGTTGAGAAACAGAAAGGATTTGAATGTTTTTGTTAAGGAGGCAGTACCGCGGATCAAGAAATACAAAATATGCGATTTCTTCGTTTACAAAACGTGATCTTCTTGTTTTCTACTGTAATATAAAATTAACCTATGAGGTAAACATTGAACAGTGGTATTTGTGTGGTATGCCAAATACAGGGTTGCTGAATAATAAATGGCACTAAGAGAACGTATTATAGAGAAAAATACGGTCTCAGTAAATTTATACGCTTGAATACGGCGATAAATACCTTACTAAGTTTAAATGAGCGTTCAATAATTTTTATTTTAAAAAGAATCATTTTGTTTTATTCATCGTTAACCAAAGGCTAAACGGGCCATGTTAAGTACTTTGCACAAAGAAAACCACAGTTGGCACGTATTTATAGTTAAACGTTTAAACTAAGAGCGTCTTTATTTCCTTTCACTGCTCAACACCAATTTATGGTTGAATAATTAAAAATGCTTTTAATGAACATTCTTTTTATTTCCATGTTCTATTCTATAAAGGCCTTTCACTTTGGTGGTGTGAGGTGTAATTAAAGTAATAGATAAATTTATTACCACCATATTATGGGCCTTTCACTTTTTAACATAGTATTACACATCGAACAGCATTTTTAAAGGTAGAGTGCCTGTCAATGTGAGCATTACACTCTTTTATAAAATACTGGGCGTAAAATACGGTGTATGGTATAGCACAGGTCTTTCAACCGTATGAAGTAAAATATAAAAACGTAATAAAACTGCAAATATTGAAGTAAATGCCTGATGGTTGTTATAAACGAGCCAGAACGGTGCTTACATACGTTTTGAAGTGGTAAAAATAGATAAAAATGCTTTAAAAGAAAAAGAAATACAATCATTATAAACAAGGACGTGCCTGTTCATGTGCGATAAAACTTCGTAAGTGTTTTATTGATGCTTCTACCAAACAATCAATTCATTAACTTATCTGTTAATGAAGAAACGAAGGCGCTATAAATGCCGGCCTTGGCCGCGTATTTTAGACCGTATCTCAGGTGATTTACAAACTCACCAAGCAGGTACGCACAAAAATACGGGTACCTCACCCTGTAGAAATGTAGAAAAACGTATGAAAACAGCGAGTTAATCATAAACGCAGTTGTTTGCAGATTACTTGACCGCACCGACTTAACAAGTGCACCGGGTACGCCGCCCAATTAAAACAATACACTTACGATTTTTAAGATTAACAACGTTCCTAAGGAAAGTTGTGGTTGTGGTCAAAATGAACGTTTTTCCCAGTGCCTCCGTGTATTCCAAGAAAAACGGATTGAGCATGTGGGGTGTGTAAAACGTGCGCTTGAAAATGCTGGTCATGAAAATGTGTTGAGCAGTGGTGGTTGAAATAAAAAACTTTTTAGAGGTTAAATAAATACAACAATCTTAAAAATAGTTTTTAATGACAGACTGATACCATTTATTGCCTAGAAAGTGTAAAATAAATCAAATTAGTGTTTAGTAAACGTACTATGTGTGGTTTTGTTTTGTAGGCTTAGTGAGATAATTAATCTAAAGTTTCCTTAGATAGTTGATCTAAAGATTGAAACGCTCCTACAAATTCATTGAATAATTGATCTAAAGATTGAAACGCTCCTACGAATTCGTTGAATAATTGATCGACGGATTGAAAATGCTTCTATGAATTCATTGAATAATTGACCTGAAGACTAGAACATTCTTGTAAACTACTTAAAGCATGTGTGCAGACAACCATGCAAGCTGTGTTACATTTTTCAAAAAAAGCGTGTTTATTTGAAACTGTGCTATAAAAACTAAGTTGTCACCGTCAGGACGTAATGATGACACGTTACGTGTTTTGAAAGTAATTAAAAATGCACTTTATCGTATCCTTAGCCGTAATAAAACAACTCACGTGATTATCCGTGTTAAACGTTTTTTTAATTGTAAAAATTAAATTAGATACCTTAAGCAGATTAATCTTCGTTTTAACACACAGAGAAACACAAAGAGCGTATAATAGAAAGAGTAATGTTTAAATAGATGTATTTAAAAAACATAAAATGAATTTATAATGATTATAATAGAGTCGGCCCAAGAAAGGTTTCTTTGATATGAGAGAAATGTTTTAAAACTGCATTTTACACTTGATTTAGATATTAATATGCTCTAAAATGATATATTTCTCAAGAAAAACTGAAAGAATGCACGTAGCTCCCTGTCTATATTCATCTGATACATTTACGTACTAAAGTTTTATATTTCAGTAAATATAAACTCGGTGCTTGATAAATACGGCCTTTTCTATAAAACACGTGGTCTCTTCTTTTCTACGGTCTATAACTGCTACATCATGGTTTTGTCAGAAAAATAAAATTTATTTAAAAATCTTGGAAGGGGCAAAACACAAAAGAGCTAAGCGCCACAGCAAGTTTGATGAACAATAGCGATAAATACGTTGAACCGCTTTTAAACGTAAACTTGGACGATAACAAGGCGAGGAACAGCTTGAGAGAATACATACTTAGAGATTCAAACTCGTTAACGAATCGCGAATTTCATTTTTTGATGGAGGAGATAGTAGCAAAATTCAACGATATGAAATATTTGAAGTTTTTCCTGTCGTTTAATTTTCTGCTGCGGGGTGCCAACAAAACGTTTAACGTGGTATTTAGGCACATCTTTGAGGGGGCGTGCTCGTTAGAGGAGTACGTCTTTTTGCAGAAAGAGGCCTGCGGGCAAATTTACCAGCAGCTCTCGTTTTATCGTAAGAAAGCGCAAAAATACAATTCAAATGACCTGCTGGACGAGATAAACAACCTGGTTGAGCTGAGCCAAAAGCTTTACGAGGGCGATGCGCTGTACGAATGCTACACGCTGCTAGAAATAGTGGCGGATCTGATAGCCATTGTGAACAAGTTTCCTTTTAAAAGGAACACTATTTTGTATTTTACGATGCTTTTCAACATATTCATCCACAGGGGCTGCCTGTTCTCTGCAGCAAACGCCCTCTACCGGCTGATCCGTGTTGAGAAAAAAGTTAATTTGAAGGCGGAATACGTGCAGACACTCGTTGGCTTGATGCATCTGAAGGACAACGAGGAGGAACACGGCAGGATGTTTTGCGGACTGCCATGCATCGATGCACGCACGTTTCTGCAGGAGACCAAAGGCGTTGAGTACGAGCAAGACATGCCGTTCGTTCTGAACGAGGAGAGTTTGTGTAATTTTATATTTTACAAGCAAAACATTAAAAAGACGTTTGAGTGCGATGACAAGATGCTTAGGTTCGTTTCTTTCCTGCGACTTAATAATTTCAATTTTTCGCTTGATGACGGCATTTTGATATTTGATGGGACTTACTGTAAGAAAAGTAACTCGGCGAAGGTTTTTGAGATTGTAAAGGGAATGAAGGAACGAAGGGAAAACGTGGTTGTGCGTAACGTGGAGGCGATTAGGATTAGAGAAAACCTAAAACGGGAAAAGATGATAAAGGAAACACTGATAAAAGAGGAGAAGGAAGACAACCAGATTAAAGTGGAAAAAAAAGAAAAGAAGGCACGGAAGGATCTATTCACGAAGAATTTTAATCTTTTTCGTGTATATTTGATGAAATCACGGCAGACCGATGATCCTAACGATTTGAAAATGAGACAATACCAGCTTGATATGGAGTATCAAAGGGATTACGAGCGGAAAGAGAGATTGAGACAATTATACGAACAAAGAAAGGATTCTATTGCAGAACTGCTTAAGAACTATGAGGAGAGAAAGAAAAAGAGCATTCAACCTATTGCTGTTACACAGGAAGACGTTAAAGTGGCTAAAACATCATGGCGTACTGCCGAGCCTGAGTCATTTAAGACAGAAAATATTTACAAGCCTAAGGTAGAATCTGGCAAGGCTGATAGTAACATATACCAACCGCCTAAGATTACAATGCGATCTTCATCGTTTGATCCTAAAGAGATGAGCAAGCCGGGAGTTTATGATCCATCAGGTGCTAAAAGGTCCTTTGATTCTAAAGAGATGAGCAAGCCGGGAGTTTATGATCCATCAGGTGCTAAAAGGTCCTTTGATCCTAAAGAGATGAGCAAGCCAGGTGTTTATGATCCATCAGGTGCTAAAAGGACCTTTGATCCTAAAGAGATGAGCAAGCCGGGAGTTTATGATCCATCAGGTGCTAAAAAAACAACAAGCAAAAGCGTTGAGAACGTAGACAATAGCAAAGTGTACAAATTTGTTAGAAAAAATTTCATGGATACGAGTACGACTGACAGACCTTCTCACAGCAAACACGCGGATCCACACAGTACATCAAATTTGGGCAGCTCAAGCGAAAAGCCTGAAAAAGAAATTAAAAAGGGAGAATCGTGGCGAACAGCTAAGAAATAAATAAATTTGGTTTTAACAATTATTGTCGTATTAAACGGTCAGGTTGTGCTGTAAAATGTACAACTTTGTTTGATACAGCGATAAACTTCTATTTTGAGAAGCGTAATGTGATTAACGCCTGAAGTATCAAATACGGTCTTATCGGTGGTGTTTACTTTAATACCAGACCGGCTTTTGTTATATTTTCAAAACTTAATTTTGATTGGTAGTTCTTTCTTGTGTTGTTGAAGGAGTTTGGAACGGTTGAGGTGCTCGTTGAGTATTAAATTAACGCAATTTCTTATAAAAGCACAAATAACGCGCACTGATAAGATGAATGTTAAAAATTAATAAAATATTTTTCTTCAAAAAAGGATAATGTGCGCTGCTCTGCCCTTTATCACACGTTTTCGTAATTATTCTACATAATACCCGAAGGTCTCTTCAATTCTCAATAACGAATGAGGGGAATGCAGGCAATCGAAATTGTTGGTTAAAACACACCCTAAGGAATATAAAATCTACAAATAAAAGGATAATAATATCATAAAGAATGCTTAGTGTACCAAAAAATTTGTTTGATAGACCTAGGTCTAAATTAAAGAAATCTTAAGAAAGAATATTGAATTATAATCTACCTATGATTTAGCAGCAATAAGTTTTATTGTTTAGATAAACTGTTATTGATACGAATGATTGGGTTTTACCAGGTTATCTAACGATTTCTGAACAATTTAATGTTTTTTAGGTTTAACAGGAATGTTATTTTCTGTAGATACAATTTTTACAGCAGTAGAATTTCAAACTTTTTTAGTTAAAGAGATTATTTTTTAAAAAAATTAGCTAAACATCTTCAAGAGAGTTCAAGTTATTACCAGAATGTGATGAAAACATGAGAATACGGTGTGAAAGCTTTTCTTCTCTCTTTCTAACAAAAAGTAATTAATACTTTATCACTGTAATAATAGGTAATGTTTAATTTAATTAACTTATAGTTCACCTGTTCGTTTAATTTCAAGTAGCTCACCATACGAGAATTTGTACGTGTATATGACATATGAAAGTAATAAACATTTAATTAATTATTATTTGCAAAATATTTAAAATCTAAGAATAAAAAAGATTTTCAAATACAACATTACGTTCACGAGCGGGTATTTAGAACGTTTTGAAAAAAGAAAAATATTAAAATTTTGTTCCTTTAATTATTTAATTTCAAAGTAGCATTTGTATGAAATAGATATGAAATATCATCATAGTTCATCTATAAGCGAATAATAGGATTAGTTGACGTTTCTCTATATTCGTTTATAAAGGAAATGTTCTAATGAACAAAAGGAAACAAGCGAGGTTTAGGCTGTTGTGAGGATTAACTGAAGTAGTAAATAAAATTAATATATTAACTTTAACAAAGCAAAGTTTAAATGTGTGAGTGGAGTAAGGAATGATTAAACGAACCTTCATGAAAACGAAACAAACAAAGTTTAAATGTACCAATAAGATTAAACTTCGTCTTTAAAATTGAGAATTTGTCCTAATTTATTAAATTTACGGATATGAAACGGATGAATAAATTAAATCTTTTCTAAATGTCGGATTTTTACAGTATGTGGCTCGTTTGCAAAGACATTATGTTCAGTGAACACGGTATTATTTATTGAAACACCGTGTTGTATCGCATTCTATTACTAACTCGTTCAAACATACGTGTTTCAGTTAACAATAACGTTTTGCAGCGTCTTACACCACAAACATCACACTTTACCGCCACGACAAGGCAAAATATTTTTAAAATGTTTCTCAGCCTTTTCTTACAACGAATGATTTGTTCCCGCAGATCTTATGTTCACATCAAATACCAATCGCTTACAATCTGTGAAACAAAAGATGTATCAATCCATCCACACTTGTTACACAAAGTTGCAGACAAAGATAAAATATTTTGCCTTTTAGAACAGCAATGGCACTGATTCTTGAAAAAGAAGGTACGAAGCGATGTGCACTGGAAGGAGGCCAAACGGAGATATTTACGCAAAAAAGATTTATTGACCTGATAAGCGAGGCACATTCACAATCCCAGGACTATTATCTTGCACGAGTGCGATGCGTAGGCATGCGAAAAGATAAAGGTGTGAACGTGAGTGGCATATACTTTTGTTACGATGCGAGGCAGCTGTGCAAGTACGTATTTGAGATGGTGATTGGACCAAAGGGCCGGAAGATACAGATCAAGAACTTCAAGGATCCGATTTACAAGCGAACCATTACTGAGCTGAGCTTTTTCAGACTCTGCTACGATTCGGAGACACCTTTAAAAGCGGAGTACATGGGGTCGTACAGAGACTTCTTGGACAGCAACTGCTTCAGAACAAAAATATTCCACAAGGAAGATCCCCTTGATGCGCTGTCCGTCAGCTTCAAGTTTAACAAGAAGAAAAAGATGAGCGTCATCAGCAGGAAAAAGATGTTTTCGATTTTTATTACGCTTATTTTGATCCTGTGCATCGTTTCGATTCTTGTGGTGGTGGTAGAAAAAGGGCATATCAAGTTCGTTGATGACTTGCATATCCAAAATAAAAAATAGTGCAAGGATGGCATATTGTCTTTCATTAAACGCTTCCTTTAAACGTAGTTCTTATTTTCAGGTATTTTTATAGAAGTAGATTAAATTAATAATTCAACATTCACGTAGTTCTTATTTTTTTTGAAGAAACGTATTTAATTTTTATTTAACATTCACGTAGTTCTTATTTTCAGGTATTTTTATGGAAGTAGGTTTAATTATATCATAGCAATCACTTCATTCATCGCTACAGTTTCCTTAAAAATTGAGATCAACTCAGTACCCGAACAGAAGTAATTGCTGAATTAATATCGTATTAAAACAAAAAAGAAATGCTAAAGAGTTAATTGAGCAGGCCACCATTAAAGAAAGAAAGTTCATTTTGTGATAAGGACTATTTATTTATTGTTGACATGTAAGAGTGGACTTTTTACAAGAACAAATGAAAGAGCATGGTTGTAATTTGATGTATTACTCTTTTGAGTACGGGATAAAAAATTTAAAAGGGCTCATGGCCTGTTAAGAATAACAAGTAAAATTAATTATTGTAATATTAATTAAAGATAGACTCCTTATGACGGACAAGTCTTACAATTATTGTTAGAGAAATAAATCACACGTTATTCGTTTGCCGGTACATGACATGCATATACGAAATTTCTGCTGGCTTTTAATCAAAGGTTATTTTAATTATCCTCTTCATACGTATCACCAAATTAAACACTCTCTTCTTATTCGCTATGACTGACAAATTTCAGCTATTATCTTCAAATAAACCAAAAGATATGGAAGCCGAGATAAATGTTAGCACATCAGACAAGAACGTTAGATCCTTTATAGTGGCTTAGTACAGAAAAACGAACAACCTGTTATGGCTGAGCTCTCCATTTTTTTTAGTTTGATACTTGGATCATATCCTAGATATGGTGAAATAATTGGCTCTTTATGTTAAACTATTAAGAGATACACTGCAACGTTAAAGATGTATTTCATCATGTAGTCATCGTAGTAAAAGGCATACTAAGTCTGCACACTCAATTTTTCTCCCTTCTAAGCTAGCACAGCTGAGATTATGTTTAAAATGCTTTTAATTTATTTCCACTATAAAATTGCAGTTTTACCTGTTACGTAAAGTTTGGTTCAATAACCACCGTTCATAATCGTTAACCCAACAGAACATGCATTCCTCCTATTCGTGTATAACAATGACGGCAGAATTATGTTTTTGGTTCCTCAAGTTTCAAAAATGGACTGTATTGTAGAATTGGTGGTAAAATGATCAGCTGTATGAGAGACCCCCGCACCATCATTCGTTCTATTCTGGTGTTATGTCCATTAATCTCGGTCAGCACCACGTCATCCAAGGTCAAATTCATGAGATCGTCCACTTGTACAAGTTTTCCAGTCGCTTTAGTTCCGTTATCAAGTTCTACGGTGAGCTGAAAATTTTCGCATTCGTACAAAAGTTTTAGCGGAACCGATGGTTTCATCGTTTCTAGGGGGTGAACATTTGATTCGGTTTTTGGTTGCCATGTAAAAGACAATTAATTGGTTGGATGTTGTTGTGTGAGCTGATAATTAAACTAAATTTTAGTAAAAAGAGGCAATCAAGGCTATTAGTGGCACTCAGGATGTACGAAGAGTTCGTTTATGTGTAGAAATGAGAGCGTTAGTAAACCTTTAAACTTTGGGCTGAGGTGCATGCCATGTAATATGAAGTTAATAAGAAACGATTACGTTTGTTCTGCAAGGATGAGTATGAATAGATTATAATAACATATTCTGGTGTAAGTGTGGCAGCATGTGGTTGAGCAAGTATTTGTTTGTGAAATATTATGGTTAAAGAGTTTTGATATTCAAAGAAATATTAATGTTTAAAAAGTGTTTTAATGTTTGAAGAGTGTTTTGGTATTCAAGGAGAGTCTTAATGTTTGGATAAACGCTGGTGACAAAATATTATGTTGTATCATTTATGACATTTTATAATAATCGGTCATATACGATTTATTGCATTTTATCGCTAAGAAAAATTTTTCCTTTACAAAATATCATAATTAGTTGTCTTTGATGGCGTACACGGATGAACAGGAAGGCTGACAATAATTTGAGCACACATATGTACATGTTAATGACTAAGCGACAAATATAAATATCTATGGTACGTGTAGGTTTTAAACACCTGTACCTGTACGAATATAGCCGGTACTTTCAGGTGTATATCTCATTTTATAACTGTGAATTTACGTGCAAGTGGTTCGTTCGTTAAACATACGCCCGTATATTTTGCTATTTTGATAAATAATTCTGACATTTGAATTAACCTCCGCATTTTTTATTAATTGACAGGGCATTCCTCGAATATCCTGTGATAGAAATTAGATGATTAAATTTTAAAGAGAAATGTTTGCTATTTTATACAAAACACGGTTAGAATAATTAAGTAACTACTGGGATGGACAGCACATACCAGTGTTACGTATGGTGATAAAGTCTTTTTATTTTCTATACGTCTTTCTATTTTCTGCAGCGTGCTGTTCTTCAGGAGAATAGCGCACGCACCAGGAAGAGCATGTTAAATAGGTGTTAGGATGAATGTTGAAAATCAATTAAATATGTTTCCTCAAAAAAAGGAGAATAGCGCACGGGGTCTAAACTCGTGATTGCGGGTCTCCGGTCCTTACAGACCCATCGTATGTCTACGAATACTTTTAGATGTTTCTTGATCACCAAGAGTCACCGATTAACAAAGCTAATGTGTGCGACAGCATGCTTGGTGCCTGCTTAAGAATACTGTAATGTAAAAGATAACTGAGGTAGCAATTAAAGCACATTAAAATTTAAAGGAAATTTTTGCAGTCTCTTCTGCTCACAAAAAAGACCTAGCAAATTTGTTGTTGTGATGTTAGAATGAAATTGGATGATAAAAAATATATTTTTGTAAAAAAGAACAGTTAAAACTTGTTTAGAGGTGTTAGTTAAAGCATACGAGTATAAAAAATATTTCGTGTTATTTTCTCTTTTAAGAGGCTTTACTTAGGTATGAGATAAAATGTTATGTTTTTTATCAACCATAGATTATGTTCGCAGCAATGAAGATTAGAGGTATTACACATAAAAATGATGATTAAGTAGTTCAATTGTGCTATTATAACATTTAATAGTAATACTTATAGAAATACAACCACGAAAACTATAACAAATTTATCTACGCTCTAAGAGGTGTAAAAATGGGAAACGCTAATGGTGTGATTTAGTGAGGTGAGTGGTAACTGAAGTAGTGAGTAAATTAATTTAGTGAAAAATGCTTAAACAAACTTACACGTTTTAGGAAGACTTACCGTAGTAACACGTATAAAGAATTACGAATGATAATCTGCAGCTTTCTGCTTGATACCAACAGGAAAGCTGGCTTAACACTATATCTGTGCACTTTTTTATTTATCAGCCGGCCTAGAAAACCTACGCTGGCGCTCCTCCCGTTCCTGTAGCTCTTTCGCGTACACAGCGTCCAGTGCCCCAATGTCCCCCGTGTTCTCCCCTGGTTTATTGCATGCAAATCTCCGAATTCTCGCCTGAATCTTTTCAGACTCCGACAGTTCATCGAAAGACTTTGACTCAAAAGCTGCCGATGACGACTCGCCCGTTTCGCCGCATTGAGCCGTTTTGTTCCCATCTTCGTATCTCAAAAGATGTTCGATGAGTTCTGTTTTTTTAAGATTAACTGTGTTTATATCTCTTTTTTTGCATTCCTCGCGTAGCTGAGCTACGGTCAATTTTTTGAAGTCCATCAGGGGGTACAAAAACCATCCCTGTTAATTTGGGCCTATTTGGTGAATGGTGTTTATTCTCGTACTTTACAACAAACAATGTTATACACGTGCAAGTATACGTGATAATAAATGAATAGTTGACATTAATTTGACGAGTAGGTAAAAGGTAGATTGATGTTGCTTGCAATCACATTGAAATCAACGAATAGTAAGACATTAATTTGACGAGTAAGTAAAAGGTAAATTGATATTGCTAGCAATCACATTGAATCAACGAATAGTAAGAATTTAATAGAACCTTCAGTTTATGATACTCCCTATTAAATACCTCCGTTTAACATGCAATAATTACGGTGAGTTTGTCTGATCCTGGTAGAACAGCATGACATATTATTATTAACATTTTTTCGTAATATAGTTATGAGCATTCAGGCTGAATTATCCCCAGAATCAATCACATCTAATGGTTTAAGACGTTTTAATTCAGGTTTTGTACCTTTGACGTCACAAGACATCATTGAACATTGTTTAGTGGAATTTCCCTGATTTCGACTGTCAATGTCAAGATCGTAAAACACAAAAATATGGTTCGAAAATAAATCAACTACCGCCAATAATTGACACAAAAATATGAGTTGGAGAAATTTGTTTTCGTGTTTTATTATAGACACCAATGATGACAGGGAAACCTTAGAAAAGTACTAAATTTATTGAGACAGTTGATTCGATATGCGTCTTCAAGTGTGTTGCAATAAGAGGTGTGAGAAAGCAGAAAAAATGGTTGTCATGGGTGTATCGTGTGGTTGAGAACGACATGCTCAATTTCAAAAAATAAAAGTATCTGGTGTTGTAATTAAGGCAGTTTCCATAAAAATGCCTCATATAAACAGTCAAAATAAAGGAATTATAAATTATTTGAAAAATTTCTTTTAAAAAACTGTTCGTGCCAAGCATTGGTTTATATTGTGGATGCAAAATAAACTTAATTTTAGGTTCTTATACGTTATGAAAACAATACCATGACTATGTTTGATAAATATATGAGTTAGAAGTGTGAATTTTTCTGTTAATCAACTAGATGTCAAGGTGATAGGTGAAAACTCTGTGACGAAAAAAGTCCAAAAAAGACAGCGAGGTTCCTGCCAAACTTTTTGAGGAACCGGTTGATGATGTTGCGCAATGTTCCTAAATTCGTGTATAATACATCAATATAGTTGTTTATACGTGCAGATTACCGTGCTGATTTTGCTTATTCACATGCTAGAACATTAGTAATTGCTTGTTTGTAAAAACTAGTGTCTGCTAGTGATATAAAGAAGAAAGACAGCCATATGTACCTCATTAACGTCCAGGTTACTATGAACAGCGTCCTGTTGCGCTGTTTGTTGGACTAAGCAATATTTGATATAAAGACCTTCTTATCAGGAATACGCCTCAAAATATTCAAAAGAGCGTTAGACGAGGTAAAGATTCTGCTTACGAGCTGATAACGATGAATTTGGCATTATTTCTGATCAAAACGACGTATTTTAATTAAAGTCATAGGTTGATGTCGTAACTCCTAATCTATCATGACACATCACCATCAGTCCAATATATGAGATGATGTAAAACGTTTGACTTTGATTTTCAAGGTTTGTTTGACAGACGCCCGGGTGATAAAATTTGCCTAACCTATTAATTTGAACGTAGAGAGTGTCTATTTTTCCGTTTCAAACACCATGCACTTTACTTAATATTCCTATTTAAGGACAAATTTAACAATTAATACGTTTAGGCGCAGATTATCCCCTGTTTTATTAATTATTGGCCATATCACTTGTAAGTAGAACATAACTAGGTGTTTGACTCGGCCCCCTTTATTTATTTGTCCCAATTCAACCAAAGATGACGTTTAATATCACACATCAAAATGTCTGCAATTGCCATAAATTCCTCATTTTTGATAGGTTTGTTGAAAAGAAGCGGGAATTTTTTTGACCTCAATTATTTGTTTGTTTAGTACCTTACGTGATAATTCGCTATTTTTGAGCAAATTTCAAAAGTAGGTTGGGGAATTCCCAAAGGAGGTTTTCTTGATTAAGAAGCGCCGCAAAGTAATTTATCAATAATTGCGTTTTTAGATAAATTTATTTAATCTATCAGTAAAATTAATTAAATCTCTAATTAAACCAAAATGGGAAGATGATAGGATGTTTAAAATAAATATAAACAAATGAGAATTATCTAGGGGCATGGATAAATCGAGTTACTTTAATAGTTTTCATCGAAATTCTCATGGCGAACTCAAAAGCACATTCTTCGATCCGTTTGTGGTCAAGCATAGAAAACGCACAAGCAAGACACAGCTAAAAATTTTGGAAAAGACGTTCGAAACAAACATTAAGCCTGATGCTGTGTTGAGAAATCAGCTGAGCGAGCAACTTGGAATGACACCCAGATCGGTTCAGGTTTGGTTTCAGAACAGGAGAGCCAAGCAAAAAAAAGCAAAGAACAAGTGTAAGAATGACAACCGGGAGAACCATAGCCAAAATGGAAATATTCCCAAGTACGACTACATCAACTGCATGATGCCTCCTCCGGACGAGTCCATGATGTTTATGCCAATTGCACCTTTGGAAAAAACAACCACTTTTTGTAATGACAGGTACCCGATTTCTCCTGTCCACGACAAGGCACTCAAGAAAATGGCCCAAAACGACCATTACGCCACTAGAGCGGAAAGCACACAAAAAAGTGATAACAAGATGGAATACCCACCTGTAGATACGTTAGATTCTAGCTGGATTGACATGCGACCTCATTATGAGAATAATGAAGGCATTGCTGACAACACAATTTCTTTTGATCCAAACAACTTCTTTTGTTAATAAATATTGGTGTATAAAATGGAGAGTCTGATTTAATTATAGTATTTTTTGTATTTTAAATATTTATACGATGGTAAATACATCATATTACGTAATATTGTTGTGAAAAAACGGTTATAGGATAGCTAATACATCATTTTACATAATATTGTTGTGAGTAAAATATTTATAGGATAGCTAATACATCATTTTACATAATATTGTTGTGAGTAAAACATTTATAGGATAGCTAATACATTATATTACGTAATATTTATATATCTAAAACATCTATAGGATGGTCATAACATCAAATGATGTAATATTTATATATCTAAAACATCTATAGGATGATCATAACATCAAATGATGTAATATTTTTATATCTAAAACATATATGGAATAGCAAATACATCAAATGATGTAATATTTTCATATCTAAAACATCTATAAGATGACCATTACATCATAATACCTAATATTTTTATATCTAAAACATCCATAGGATAGCTAATATATCAAATGGTGTAATATATTAAGTAATATCTAACATTTATAAAATATAACCAGGTTATCTGGTCTAATAGCATAGGAAGTGTAATCTACTGGGATTTTATTAAACGGTCCATATTTGGAAAGAGACCAAGTCATTAGATTGATGAAATTTTAATTTTATGGATTTATGCCCAAATCAATGATAAACACTTTCGCTAGTTAATTAAAAAATATTTTATAGCATAGAAGACAAAGGAACGACAGCATGGCATGTTTATTTAATTGGAGATGGTTCCGCTATCTAATATGCCTGTGTATATCTATCTGACCAGATATAATAATTAAAATTTCAGGGAAGAACCAGAATATAACCAAAAATTTTCTAACCAAATCTCTGAATGCTTAATAAGAGCCTCTATCTCATCTACATTAGGTTGAAAATCGAGTGTTCGAGACTAACACGAAATAAATTTTATATTAGTACGGTAATTTTCCCAAATCACTCATGGATGAAAATAGACAATATCAAAAGACGGCAAATTTGGTTATAAACCATAAAGAATGCTTTTTACATCTGTTAGGTAACAACAACGAGGAAGTCTGGGAAATAAGCGGGTTTAAACCAAAAGAATCCTATAATAAAAGCTTTTTAAGCGGGCAATTGCCATTTTATAAAGACGATAAAATGAAAATTTTCAATTAAAGTTAATTCGATTGCACATACTTTACCTGTGCTCGTTTCATCATTTTTTTACACACGAATAATTGAACAGCATTTGCATCAATTATATTGAATGAATGGTAGGTTTAACGCCAAAAGTTTCTATCACACTATATTATAGCAGCAATCGTAGTTGGTACATCATAAATTACTTTTGTACAGTATAAATGGTACATTTGATTAAAAAACTTTCAGAATAATACGTATACATCCAACCTTGACTACTTCTAAAAATGGCTAATGTTGGTTTACTAATTAATTATCCATGTGATATTTGCCAATTAATCAAATTGGCCATATTACCAAACCATTGAGAGGCATACGTGAGATGGCAAATAAAGATACTTACAAAAAATAAAATAATGAATATGACGAGAAAATTTTGATCGATAGAATATAACACATATTCACACGATCTATTAGGTCTGCGATCAGTGTGTTAAGTTTATTTTATGATGGTAGTGCTGTCTTATATAAGGTAAATTTTAACTATACAGTGTATTTCATTTTATTAATGGTATTAAAGTATTCTTAGCACAGAATATTAATTTTATCAATGTTTCACACTTTTAAAAATTAAGTTCTACAATCAGACGAATAAAACTTCTAGGAAGAAAAATTTCACAGGAGACTCCTGAGAGAAAAGTGTTACGCAACCCGAAATTTGTATGTTAAGATTGTTATTGCAGCTGCTGCATATCTTTCCGTTGTGATAAAAATGCAGGTTGAAATACACAATAGTTATTCGAGTGTACTAACGACTGGTTGTTAGAGCCGGTGTCAGCGGATTAGAATCATGTGTAAGATACGAAAATAATAATTAAACAATCGTTTATAAATGGTCGTTGTGTGTTTATTAAAATGTTTCATAGATATTATTCTCTTTGCTCGTGGTAATTTTGCTCAATTTATCTGCAAATAGATAAATATAAAGTTTTCATCTAACCATAGAACGTTAGATTTCTTTAACATTAATTTTTCTAACAATGGATTTCTTCAACATTAGATTCTCAACAATCTATAGCAATCCATCATATTAAGCGATAATAGACGTGTAAACTATAGCCACATCATTTTGTCAGCATTTTTTATTTTGAAGATGCTTTTATTCATTTCATAATGTCTAACAATACACATATTTTTTAAACCGAATATGCCACGGGTCTTTTGTAATAATCGTTCCTTTCACCCCTTGTTTTGTGAACTTATTACTGCCTAGATAAGGAAGAAGCAGTTGACACGACCAATCACACAATAATTATGATTCTAACAATAATTTTTCTAAGTTTGCTGAGTCCCTACATTCTATTCACCAATAAGTTTTCCTTATTAATTATACACCTGTGATATAAATGAAATGGTTATTTTTACATGTTTACGTTAAAAAAAGTATTCTTGTATAAAAATACCGCAATTATACAAGAGCTATAATATTACAATGAATGAAAGTTTTTCATTACGATTTTACTATTACAAATAAACGGTACATTGTCTATATCGCAAGTAAAAATAAATACAACCATTAAAATTCATATATATGTGATATAAGCGATATATTATCTACTACATATCGCAGGAAAAGCATGAGATAAACCTTGTGGTTATAGTTTTCCTCATAAAAGAGTTATTTATTGTGTTGTGCAATTTTCAAATATTTAGTTACATTTGCGTATTTAGTGGTATTTTTATAATTTATCTGTGCAGATCTAATTTCTATAGGTTGTTTTATAATTTATACTGTATTTTATATGTTGTTTTATAATTTACGTTGTATTTGATGGACAGTTTCATACTTTACATCGTGTTTGATCGATAACACCATACTTTACATCGTATTTTGTAGGTTGTTTCATAATTTACATCATATTTGATCGATAACACCATACTTTACATCGTATTTTATAGGTTGTTTCATAATTTACACTATTAAAGCGGATAAAATCGCAATTTATTCGAGCTTAAATCATAAACTAACCGCCTATACGTTTTTACCTTCATTGTTAGTTAGCATTTTCATTTATATGCAATATAAATTTGTAGTATGCCTATTTCTACACTTTAAATACACGTAGAGATCAATCAAAATTTGTTAATTAAACAAATATCATTAAATTAGTATACATTACAATACCATCCCCTACACATTTATTATCCAAATATAAAGGATCAAAGATTTAAAACATCCAATAAAAACACATTGTACCACGTAAGAGATAGTTGTACAAATTTAAATACCTTAATATGCTTTATTAAGGATTTTTGTGATGTTTTAACAAAAATTTCGTTGGTATCCCAAAATAAACATTCTGAATGTTTCATAGCTGCAGCGATACTGTTTCATACTATTTTTTAGGATTTAAAATTGAGCCCTCCGATATTCCCAATGCTGAAAAATATTGCGACTAAGCTCATTAATAAATTTTTGAAGGAACACATCGTAATTGGTGAAGATAAAAATGTGCTAGTACAGTCGTGGAGCGGCAACGTGAATCTCAAAAAAATTGAACTGGTCCAGAAATACTACCATAATTTTAGTTTGCGAGGAATGATTGAAGATCTAAGCTTAGTTATTCCGTGGAAGAATCTCATAAATGGTTATGTAACGATAGAGGCGAGCAACGTCGATATTTTTATAGAAAGCTACGATGTTCAACAGGGTTTGAGTAAATTAAAGGTGAACGGAAATGAACAAGCGGGCGGTGATGATAAGAAGGAGAAGAAAAGAACGAATTTTCTGCTCAGGAAGCTTCTTGAAAAGCTGCTGGTTAGGATAGAAAACCTAAATATTTACTACAGGAAGTATCGTTTAAGGATGAATCTGCTTTCTGTCAATGACAAGAAGGAAATCAGTATAGAGGGCGTATCCCTAGAAATGAATAGTGAGGAGACCTATATCAGGAAGATAATGCCGTTCGATTTCAAGGGAAAGATTTCCAACAATAGTATAAATGCGTACGTAGACTGCGTTGATATTTTGGTCAGAAGAAAAGACATAGTAGAAATTGCGTGTGATATGATAGACCTATACAAGGATGTTGTGCAGGTATCGAAGAAGAGCAACGAAAGGCCCGGAGTAAAGCCGTCAAAACAGGAGATGGTTGTTAAGGAAAAGGATCCTGCGGGTGACAACGAGGACAAAATTGTGCAGGAACTTAGGGGCAACACCAAACGTATCATCAACCTAGACGAGGAGATCAAAGTGTGTCTCGTACTGGACAAGCTTAAGTTTAAGATTATAAAGGGAACTAAGAAGGGACTCATGAAAGTTCTTAAGTACAGGATAGTTGATCTAAAATTGGAGCACTGTGGCAGTACACGCTTAGATTTAAGGCTCAAATCGAGCACCTTGAATTTTGTTCTAGGAATGAGAAACGACGTTATTACGATTTCCGACGTGCATGTTGATACCGTTAAGATTATACGAAGACTTGGTTATCGGTTAAGAAAAGAACAGGATTTAGTCTTCGTGTGCAGGGAGATAGAAATGGCAAAGCATCAATTATCGCTACAAGGCCTTCGGATGAAGGACAAGGACGTTTGTTTAGAAGTTCCTCTTCTCAGCGTGTACAACACGGTTGAGCTGATATACATCAAAATGGCAGAGCTAAAAATCACGGGGGATGTTTGCCGATTGTTAATGTTCGTGAAGACGCATGTTGAGTTGATTGACGGGAATAAATTCATAAAGAAGATCACGAACAGGCTGAGTACGAAGTCTGATACAAAGTTGCCGTGGATCTTCTTTTGTCTGAACGGCTGCAATCTGAACGCATTCCTACTCGCCAAAAATCTTCAGATCCTTCCTGACTGTACGAATGCAGAGGAAATTGAGAGAATGGTAACGGAGGGAAAACAGCCGGTCGTTGAGGATGCGCAGGGATACGTCGTTAAATCAGAGGTTATTCGTTGGTACGGCCAGGAGAGTAAGGATGTACACGTAAGATTGTTTGATAATGCGATTTCTATCGCACGAATTCGTTTTGGAGATTTCGTAATTGAAGGGATTGAACGGGGCGTAAAGAACTACCACATTAGGCGCCTAGAATACGATAAGGTTCGCTTAGACAACCTCAACATAAATTACGAGGATGTAATCAAGGTAGAGATCGATGAACTGGTCGTTTATAACGACTACAGGATGATAAAAAGTGTGTACGGCATCAAAAACGTTATTTACTCACTCATCACAGACCAAATTATCCGCTCAAAAAAACGCGCAGGAAAAGGCATCGAAATTTCAATCAGAACAGTCCTGTACCACCATAAAGGCGTGTTTAAGGTAGAAGACCTGCTTTTTAAAGATGATAGGCTTGTCCTGAAGGTTACGTGTTATGATCTTGCTGTTAGTGTTGCTGTTTGCATACTAGATGACCGTGTCAAGATCAACATTAAGGCTAAAGGCTCCGTAGATCCTACGCAGTACAATAACATTCTATACAGCGTTATAGAATTCGTTGACATACTCATCACAGTCCTAGACAATGCGTACGAAGGAAAGACTAAGTCAAAAGACGTTGTGATCTGTTCAGATGTAAAATTAATGTTGCGGGGTGTAGTGTGCGCAAGGATGAGGCATTGTGATGAGGACTGCTATATGCTCAGCACTAGTGTTACTGCTGTTATTTCTGGGATAGATATTAGTGTAGAGGCACCAAGGGGGGTTTTAACACGCGTGGGAGGAAATTTTATTGAGGATTCATTCTCAAATACAATACGTGAT